>JABFQD010005270.1:0-10881 GCA_022817045.1 Psix sp. ZL-2020
AAATTAAAAAAATATACTTAAAAATACCACAGTTATCCTAAGCAAATAAAATGGTAATAGCAAACTGAATTAAAATTTAAAAACATTATTCTGACATCTTTTATTCGAAACAAATGTTTGTTAATTGAATAAATTTGTCGCAATTTTAATTTTTAATGTTATTTACAACTTATTTTATACACAAATCAATTAAATTTGTAATTAAAGCAGTAAAATAGGTTAACGCAAAAATAACGTTTATAGTTAAACCTGTAGTTTGGAGCTGTTTGACGGCTCATCAGATTTGTTGATTGCATTGAACAATTGGAACGCATTGTCGAAGAGCTCGGATAGGTTAGCTCCGTCTTGTTTGCTATTCTCCGAATGCGCGTCGCCGGACATGGTTTATTTTGTTATTTTAAAAGCCTGTTGAAGTCAAAAAACCACATCAAAATAATTACGTTCTATCTACTCGTGATTCACCGACAATACGTTTGGCGCATGCGCGGAGTTGTCCGCCCAACTCCAAATTTCGTCTCTTTATGTTTTTCACTTAGGTCTATGTTTTGCATTTAAACTTTTTTCATAGCGAAATTAATTGTTTCTAAACAAGAAAAACGAAGTTTTTTTTCCAGCGTACCATTTTAAATCTGTTCAATGTTGTATCTCTCTCTTGTTTCCGATGCGGAGCGACAGAGACGGAGAACAGTTTTGAAAAAGTGCGCGCGCAATGTCCGCGTCTAATCGTATGCGAGCGACGTTCTCGAGGCTGAAAAAAAACACGAGATAATCCGACGAGAATGAACCAGCGCTTTCTAACAAATTTGCAAGTTTTGCGATAGCCGGCTTGAGACGAGCCGTTCGAGACCCCAACTAGAGCGATGTTGAGGTTCGCAAAGTCCATTGGCCGGCTGCCTAAATTGTCAGTTCATTTGCACAAGGCCCCCAACCTCACCGGTGAGTATCGGTAACCTCTAAGAGTTTTCATTCTAAATCATTTTTCATTACGATAACATTTCATTTAGATTTATCAGTTAATTTCTTTTATGTAAAACATAACCTATAAATTAATCTAAACTTTGATTCTATAAATAACTTATCTATAATCATTTTTCAATTAAAGACAAATCCTAATGTTCAGTTCAGTAAATAATTTAAACTGTTTTTAAATTATTTTAAGTCAAACACAATTCGAAGCTTTGTTTAAATTTGTTTATTGCTCATTTGCATACTGTTTTTAAAGTTGATGTTTATTTTTATATTTAAACCTTAATGATTTCTTTTTATTGGTAGCTTTAAGTACAGTGCATCATATAAGACTTAAACATTCAAATGTGAATAATGAGAAATCCGGAAGAACTTTGAAACCAGAAGAATGCACGCCACAGAATGATAAAACAAATAAACAGGCGAGTGTGAGGGATGATTCTTCCTTCACATGTCCGCCAGAATGCGAAGAGACATGCAACATTCCTCGTAGCGATAGGTCAAACGGTCCACCTTGCGGAGGTGGTAGCTCTCTTGAAAATCTAATTGCTTACTGGAAAGAGATCTTAGCTGCAGTGTTGTTGACTGGAGTCACAATATATATGGTAAATAAATATTATGTCAACGATTCTCAAGTAAGTATTCGACTTTATTTTTCTTTTTTTTCGTCTTTGTCGTCACTGGATGCAGGAATGATTTTACCTGTACGCCATAGTGAGTTACAAGTATCTGTTTTACTTTTTTGCAAATATTTGTCTATTATAAAATAAATTATTCAACAAAAATTAAATTTAGTATATAAAATTACTTTTGAAAAATAAATGAGTGCAAAAATAAGAAAATAAACATCATCAGATTAATGAAATAATGTTTTCTTATTAATCTCATTTAATATAATTTTTGTTTATTTTGTTTTTATTTCTGTTATGTGACAATGAGATGAATATACAAATTTTATTTCCAGACGAGTAAAATCGGGGAACACTCCCATAAAGAAAAAAAAGTTCTGAGTAAGTTTATGATGATTGAGAGGATGTTAAAGACGTGTAAGTGTGATAGAGATAGACGAAATGAATTTTGTGGGAGTGAGAAATGTGAAGCACGCACGTCTTTAACATCTTATTAGAAAGTTATTTGGCATTTTGATTGATTATGGGTATTAATAACGAAATTATTATAGCAGGTAAACAGAAAAAGGAGGTGTCGAAGAATCCAAATAGCTCGTCGGTAATACCAACAGAAATTCCTTACCTGTTGGTTGGAGGTGGAACTGCTGCATTTTCTGCATTTAGATCGATAAAATCTAAGGATCCTACAGCAAAAGTGAATGAGAAACTATTCGTTTTTATACTGAGATAAACAGAAATAGATGAAAATCTCACAGATACTATTTACTTTATTAGGTCTTGGTTATAACTGCTGAAGAAAGCTTGCCTTACATGAGGCCACCCTTATCCAAAGAATTGTGGTATAATAATGAAAACAATTATCCAAAAAGTCTGACATTCAAACAATGGAATGGAGGAAAAAGAAGGTAATGGAAAATAAATATATATAATAAGAATTCAATTGAACGCAATAATTTCTTTTGTAATGGAAAATATATAATTAATTTTATCTTACCAGCCTTTTTTACGAGCCAAAAGAATTCTTTACCGACATTAAAGATTTATCAGAATCAGAAAAAGGTGGAATTTCAGTGGCAACGGGCTGGAAAATAACAAGCATCGACGCAGCAAACAAAACTGCTATTTTAGAAGACGGATATAAAATTCGATATGACAAATGTCTTATAGCAACTGGTGCGATGTTTTTTCTTTTGAATTCTAAATATTTTTTTGTAATGTATTTATAACTAAAGTAATAATTTGTTTTTCTTAAAGGTGCATCTCCTAAAACGTTACCTGTATTTAATTCCGCCACTGATGCAGTTAAAAACAAAATAATTCATTTTAGAACCGTCGAAGATTTTCTTCAGTTAGAAGATAATATCAAGAAACCTGGAGTGAGAAATATTGTAATTGTAGGCGGAGGTTTCTTGGGTTCAGAACTGGCTTGCTCTCTAGCAAGAAATGGTAAATAATAAAATTAAGACAGTATCAAATATAAAAAAAATGATAAAATTAGATCAAATTCTGTCTTGATAAAAAAAATAAATATTTTTTCTTTTAATTTCAGTTGATAAAAACCAAAAAATCTTATATCAACTAGTGAAAGAAAAGTCAGTATTGGCTCAAGTTCTTCCCGAATATTTGAGTGAATGGCTAACAAAGAAATTGCACACGGAAGGTGTGCATTGTATACCAAATGTAGAAATAGAAGATTATGAATACAAAAATGGTAAACTGAGAATAATTTTAACAGGCGGACAAACGGTACGTAAATAAATGTATTATTTCTTTTCAAATATAAGAAAGTAGACTTAATCTTATTAAGATTTCTCACATTAAATAATAATTAATTGTGCGGATTAATTTTAATTATTTTTTTGTTTTTAGATCGAAGCAGATCAAGTTGTAGTCGCTGTTGGAGTCGATCCGAATACTGAATTATCGGAAAGTTCTCAGCTGGAAACTGATCCAGAAATCGGAGGTTTTCTTGTTAATGCAGAGTTGCAAGCAAGAAAAGATTTATGGGTCGCGGGAGATGTTGCGTGTTTTTATGATGTACAACTTGGCAGAAGGAGAGTTGAACATCATGATCACGCCGTTGTTTCAGGCAGACTGGCTGGTGAAAATATGACTGGAGCTGGTATTTATTGATTTAATATTATAAATGAAAATAATTATATAAAACCATTTATATGAACAATAAAAAATTTTTAATTTATCTTTTTTAGGTAAACCTTATATACATCAGTCAATGTTTTGGTCTGATTTGGGACCAGACATTGGTTTTGAAGCAATCGGTATTGTTGACTCATCTCTTCCAACGGTTGGTGTTTTCGCTATAAATTCAGAGCTCGAAGAAAATAAGGAAAAGAAAGAAGAATCGAAAACTGTGGAAAACAAAATGGAGCATAAAAGCAGTGGCGAATTGACAACTGTTAATACGCCGGTCAAATCTGAAACACCTTTGAAAAAAATTGACAACTATGGAAAAGGTGTGATATTTTATTTGCGCGACAATACGATCGTTGGCATTGTTTTATGGAATATTTACAATCGTATGGCCATAGCTAGACAGGTAATAAATAGCTTTTATGTCATTGAAGTACTTATATTTTTTATTGTCAGTAATAAAATAATTCAATATAAACAAAATGAAATTAATATACAATTTAAGGTTTTTAATGAATTAATATTTTGAAATATAATATATTACTTAGATAAAAATATGAATTATTTTTAGTTTAGAAATAATGCAATTTTCAAACTAACATAATTTTTAATTAGGTTCTTGCACAAGGAAAACATTACGAGGATTTGAACGAAGTAGCAAAGCTGTTTGCCATCCACGAGGACTAAGGCTTGTGTAGTTTATTTGAACGGTTTCAAACTGTTTTGTAAATAGTAATTTTCAAAATCGCAATCCACGGGACAAATAATATTTGTACAAGTGTCGTTGAGCATTTCAAAACGTGTCTTTTAGTGTGAAATATTAAATTTTTTCTTTTTCAATTCGTAGAATCTGAATGCTGGCCTTAAATAATATTATTGCGTGCAACTGAAGAGTAAGACTAAATTTGTAATCAATGTATGTAAACGATTTTTGCAATGAAATTTATAATCATTTCACACGAACGAGCGTTATATGTAACAATTTTACTAGTTAAGAAATGCATTTGTTAACTTTATTTGATGGTTTTATTTTTCTTTTCATAAAATAAGTTTCTTTCTAATAGTATATACACTGCAATATTTAACTACATTCATTCAGCGATTTTCAATTTACGCTGCGCCATAATTGGGAGAATTTTTCCTCTATATCGTTTTCCCAGCTGGTCAATAAAACTTATCTGATTATGATATTTATAGTCACGCAAATTCTGAAATTGAAATTAATTTTACTTTAATCAAGTTCTAATATTTTTAATCAATATATCTTTTTCTAAAATTATTATATTACCAAGTTATCTGGCCAGAGTTTATAGTTTGTTACGTTTTGCAATAAATTATATTGACAGTAGTTTAACAAGGAAGCGCAATAATATAAAATATAATCCGGTGGATATAAGATACAAATCGCCAGAAAGTTTAGGATTTCACTCCATGGCAGAATCCCCCAAAAACATTGCGATATTAACTTGTTGCATATCATCCACCAGGTTGATCCACAGTTGTGCTACAAAAATAGTTTCCATATTGAATAGATCATAATTTATTATACTAATTTTTAATTTAGTTTTTTACCTTCAAAGCATTTAAAACTGACGGAAATTCATTTCTTACAATATCTTCCAACAGCTGCGCGAAGATTGTTTGAGTTGTAAACTCTTCGCTATTACTTCGATCAACAACTATACCGAGAATTGGCCATACGAACATTGCTGATGGAAATTTGATAAATTGGGATACAAAAGTTTTGCATCTAAAACAACCAAATTACATCATCGTATTTTCAAAATTTATTAATTTTATTTATTAAATTTAAAAAAACGTTGCTGAAACCGAAATATCATTGCAGATCAGTGAGGAAAGTACAAAAAACAAATTAAACGTTTTTAAAAATCGTTTATATGATGACGAAGTTTTCAATCTGAGATCTGCCAATGATGATATTTCGGTTAGCTAGAGTCACGGTTTCCAAACTTGAACTTATAGTTTGATGTCTGTGATTCGCGATCGACTGAGGCAACATGAAAAATTAAATTCTAAATATTAAATTTTGTTTTAAAACGAAATAAAAAATCTATGAGGATATGAATAATTTATTTTTTATATGAGTATGATCATCTTGTAGAATATTTTTGTAATACAGAAGAAAATAAATTTTATATACTTGTCTAAATCTCCTTTGCATATAATGAAAACGGAGGATAAAAACCAATCAAAATACGCAAACTCAATACTTTTATCAAATTTAATGTAATCATATGTAGATTTCATGAATTTCTTCAAAAGATATTGAGACTCCTTTTCTATTAAAGGTAATTTGTTGATTTGAGCATAATTAATTACAACATCAAATCCTACAACTTCTTCTGGTAACCAATAATCTTCCAGACCATCAGTTTCGGTATCCCAATTAAGATAAAGAACCCAATCGACTGTTGGAATAGCTTCTTGCATCTGGTTGAGTAAATTATATACTGATATGTTCTGCAAAATCAAAAAAAACATGATCAAAAAATATGAACTTGTAAATAAGTATATTTTACTAACCATTATTGGATTTTCAGAATTTCTAAAAGCTCTACGAGCTTCTGAAACCCAGCTGCTATCCCTTAGACCAGGTCTATCATCTTCGAGTAATTCATCGAATTCAGTCTTCGGATTAGATTTAGTTTGTTTTTTAGTTTGAGGCTCATCTTCAGACTCAAATTTCGAGAATAAAGTAAAATTTTCCGGATTATGTTCAAAATCCCAATCTTTCGTTTCCATTTTGTGAGTGTCTACGAGAATGATGTGTCTCATTAAACTGCATTCATCGATGATATATTTTTCCTTTATTTCTTCCTCTTCTTCGATCTCAATGATGCAGTCTTTTTGCATATTCAAGAATTCTTCCTGAAGTGAAATAATTCTTTTAGTGAAATTAAGGGTTGCAAGAGTGACTTGGCGAGTTAAGATTTTATTATGTTAACACTCTAAGAAAAAAATTAAATGAGACGACACATAGATTATAAATATACCTGGAAGTTAAGTGAGTTTAATAAATATATGAAAACATCAAAATTCCATATCGTTGATTTTAATGACAATAAACTGAGGTAATGATAACAAGATTCAGGATTCAAGCAATGTTGATACAGTTCTTTTAGGGAAATAGGATAATCATGTTTCTCATCTTCGTCACTATCGACTGTCATGAAGGCCATAAAACCTAGAAAATGATTACAAATTATTTTATACAATCATAACTATAAATACTCTGATAATCAATATTCTATTACGTAAAAATTATGAAATGTTAAACAACATTTAATTAAACAATTTTATATAAAGTTTATTTAAAATTACACATTTGTTTAACTTACATTTTGTGTTTAAGGAGAACAAAGATAATATGTGCAGAAAATTCGTTACATTAATGTTAGTCCACGGATCATAAAATAATAATTGTTCTTCCGACTGTTTGCAGAGTTCAATGATAAAAGTTGATAAAATATGCGGCGCAAAGTCTTTAACGACTTCAAAGCCCGAAGAGAGAAATGCTGCGTTCGAAATAAAAGCAACGACCTTATTCACGTCCCAATAGGTTCGCAAAGGTGCGATTGAATCTTGAACAAGTTCACGTAAAATGGAGGGCTCGTTCACGGTTATTCTCAGTACTTTAGGTACCAAAGAGGCCACTAGTAAGATTCTTTTTGCAGCTCTAAAACATTTTAAGAGTGTTTTATAATAACTGAAAGATACGTGCTCATATCAAGGGTTTAATTGATTATTTTTCATTTAATTTTATGTTGTTTTTTTACTAAATAAATACTAAGAGTATTGCATTGTAAAAACAAATTTCATCATTTAATACTAAATATATGATGAGTTAATGTTATAAACTGATTTTGTAATACCAATGATATTTGCAATAGTAATAGATGTGGTATAAAGTAGCAAAAATAGTATACTATACCTATTGAATTTTTGTGTTTTATTCTCATTTTCCACAAAATACTTATCAACATTACTGTAAAAATATTTGAGGGCAGGGAAAAATTGCGTTTGTAAAATCTTTTGCACGACGTCATATATTTCATTAATGTCAAATATTTTTTCAATCACTTTGAGTAAATCTCTTAAATGTTCTATGTTCATAACACACAGCGGCTGTTTAAGGAGATTGGAAGCATAATATAAAATGGATTCTACAGGATACTTGATATCTCTTTTATGCGCATTCGCAGATTTCGTTTGGTACTCTGTCACTAGAAAATTGCGACCGTCTTCGGTTTCTAACATGTACATTAGCACGTCCATCACATGAGGCCAGATTTTATGATCACTTTCGCGCATCAGAGGATTTAGCGCAGTCGAGAAAAACCTTGCGTCACATAGGACAATAGGCTTTTGTATTACATAGACTAAAGATTGATGCATCGTTTCATAAATGCCATTCGAAACTTCAGAAATAATTGAGACATTTAGACAGTTTAACATACTGATGAGGAACTCGTTGATCCAGGAACAGTCATCTGTTAAATGTTCAAATAGTAAAGATCTTCCTGAGCTCGAACCATACAGCTGGGCCAAAAAATTCAAACAGTGTAAATAAGTTAACGCTTCGATTGATTCACCTAAAAATAATTAATAATGATTTTTATTGATATTGAATTTGTTGTCCAGGTTGTACTAAATTAAAATGGGAAAATACAAAATTAATTTTTTTATAAAATAAATGTACAATAGTAATGCAACAATTTTATACAAACAGATTTTTTATGTCTTTTTTAATTTTTTTATTTTATTATCAAATGCTATGTTTATTAATTTGAGCACCTGAAATGTAGGCTTCATCAATGTCATCTACTATAGTTACTGGAATCGTTGTAGGCGGATTTTCGAGATACTTGGTAATATAATAGAAAACTCGTTGTAACAAATTCGGAACTTTCGACAATGTGTGACAAAAGATTCGTCGTGTTAAAAAACTGTGGTTCCATTTTTTAGACCAATTAGCTTGTGGTTCCAATATTGATATAATGTTTAGTGTATTAAGTGATTTTGACTGAAACAAAATTTATTCATTTTGGTTATTTTGAATTAAGATTGATTAAACAAAATTTTTTTGTTTGAAAATTGTTAAAAATAATCTTTTTATATCTTCATAAAAAAAATGGTAGATAAAAATTTTCTTTTCTTTTATAAATATTGCGTTATATAAATAATAAAATAGTTTTTATTTTATTTGCATTAATTTATTTTTTGAAATAAATAAAAGCATAATTCTACACTTACTTGGGAAGAAGCATTTGTGCTCAAAAAAGTTAAAAAGTGTTCTATCATCTCTTCTGTATTTCTATCGACGCTTCTAGCATTTTTCAAAACCTCTTCCTGATGACATATCAGAAGATGCATTATCCGACATAGCTTTTCATGCAGCATAATTTTAAAGTTAATTCCAGATATCGTTGTCGGCATCATTTCGTTAAACTTTCTCATCTGATATAACCCTTCATACGCATTGATCAAGTTTAAGAAAACCTCGTTGGACTAAAAACATTACCAGAAAAATACTTTTTTTTAAACTCTTTTGAATCAAATCTTAAAATATTTATATTATTTTATATATAATTTTTAGACCTTTTCATGTAGAGGATAAGGGAAACCCAAAATTTTGGTATGCATTTGCAAGCTTGCTTCAAAAACGGGTCGACTTCCATCACAAATAGCGTCTCGTAAAGCAGACAGAAATCGCTCCCAGGAATCATTGCTCAATAAACTACCAAGGTCATACTTTAATAATGTTTCATATCCAGCTAGCCGCACGTGGTTCGGTTTATCCGAACCAATGTCTTCGATAATATCATTGAATGAACCAGAATTCCCTTTATCGAAGGACCAGTCATCTTCAAAAAAGTCTTTTTCGAGAAAAGATATTGAAGTTTGAGGTCGAGTCAACGATGGACCATTTTGTGGTTCCGCTTGTTGTTCCAAAAATGAATTTTTTGTGGAGTTCATGAACTTAGTCATTTTCTTGGAACTAATTATTTTTTGAGAAACTTTATATCCGTCAGGTTCTTTGTCTAGCCATTTGTCAACAGTAACCCCAAATTCTTCATTTAAGCTTGACCTGAGCCATTTTTGGAACTTTGGTGAATTGGGATCCATTTTGGGATAAAAGTAGAAGAAATTGTTTCAGCTATGTTTTAGTTATTATGTTATGGGTAATGTTAAACAATTTACCATTTTTGAAATTATGACGCTGGCGTATTTTACAGAAGACTAAGATTATTATTGGGTTTGTTATTCTGTTGTTGTCAGGACGACCTGTTGACAACAATCTATGCGCATGTTCTTTTGTAGAGTGAGTTAAGGGATAGCTTACAGGTGTCTGATTGATAAATAAGTGTCATTTAAATTCAGACGTACGTTAGTTAATTGTACCAATATAATTAAGATGAGTGAATACTAAGTAATCATTTGTATTAAAGTCAATTATTAAAAGTATAGATACTCGATATGTAACTTAAACAATATTTATTTCACATGTCAATTTGTACAGAACAAATTATTTTTGTTTACGTCTTTAATTAATAATTTGAGATGTAACAGGAATACTTCAAACATATTTGTAGATTTATATTGGAGTGTTTCTTTTTTTACATTTATATATATATTTTTCCATTGTTAATTGTCTTAGTTTTATTTTCAGTTCAAAGTTTCGAAAATTGTCCACGTTAAAATAATCGATTCGCTGGCAAGTCGCGAGGGAGTCGATTTCTAATCGTCAAAAAATCGTTTGCAAATTCAAAAATGCGACGACTAAATTATGAGTCGCAAACAAGTCGTTAACGAGTCGTTTATAATATTTTGAAAAATGTAAAATAATTCGGATATTTAATTAACTGTGAAAATTATTAATGATGATATTTTAACTGATTAAATTTGAATTTAAAAGTTAAGATTTTGGAAATTAAAATCATTTCATTTTTTAATTAAATAGTTTCGTTTTTATATACCACATGTTAAATGTATGTTAAATATATTTTTTCCTTCAAATTAAAAAAAAACTTATTTTAATTTTATGCAGTAATCATTTCTTAATTGAAATTTATAAATAAAAAAAACAAAACTTATATTAGCAAAGTATACTATA
>JABFQD010005271.1:0-10878 GCA_022817045.1 Psix sp. ZL-2020
GAATATTTATAGAAAAAGAAATAAAGTAATTATTTCAGTTACGAGGGAAATATTAATTTGTCAAAATTCAGTTTTATATTATTTTTGTAACTGGTTTATGCTTATATTTATCATTCTGCAGACATATAGATATACGAAGAAACCTATTGTCATGGTACGGAATTCAGCAAAAGCATACTGACGTGGAAGGAAATTGGCGAAGGAAAAAATCAGCTTTGCGTGAAACGGGTTGGCTGTCGATGAAGAACAAGCTTGTTTTTCTAGCAAAAAATATGTATAGGGTAGGACATTACGGCTGTCCTCTTTGTGACAGTTTAGCGTTTCATGTCGTATTCCAACTCATTGGAAATTGAGGAACATGCAGAGAAGCGTCGTGCGAGGGGAAACAGCTTTGAGATAAAAAGAACCCAGGTCCAACCGCTACGTCGCGAGAATGGTCCTGTGTCTCGGGCGGAGTTACGTCAAAGGTGTGTCTCTCTCTCGAGACATGTCGTTGCGCGCGATCCAGCCGGACGAACTTGAGGCTTCTCAGTGTATGCTAGTTAAGCCCGCGCGACTTCTTTGACGCGCTCTCTTTGCAAATGAGCTCTCGTTTTCTTTGTTGATAAAAGTGGTTTGTTGCTCTTAGCGTACCTCTAACTCGATCTAGAAAAAAGACCACGATCGAATAATTAAATTTTGCGTCCATTTTATGATGAATGCACACGAAGCGTCACAAGGCTTTGTCGTGTTAGCCTGCTTTCTCAGGTATTTTCTAGTCACTTTTTTTTATCAAAATAAATATGTCAGTTGACGAAAATTAGCGCGCAAGTTTGTCAGCAGCCAGTACTTTCACGTGGCAAATGACAGCAAGCTTTTTTCACAACATGTGTAAAAATACATTTAAGCATGTTCCAAGATTTCACCACTGAGAAAAAATAATTAAAGTTAGTATTTTGTTACCTCGTCAAGCAATTTCAATGTCGCTTATTGATTTTGTGCAAGAACTTTTTTTGTCTCAAGAACTAGCTTTTTCTGTCTTTCTAACTAGTTGATGCAGTTAGTAAAAATCCGACTAGCTGTTCACAGTTTTAATGACGTAATGAAAGATAATGGAAGAAAATAACTATCGTTACTTTTATATCTCCCGCTTTTCTTTACAAAATAACGTCCTGTTCAATTTTATAACGCGTCCCAATTGGAAATCTGATTTTATCGGGTAAATTCTTACCAAAGTAGATCCGCGTCTTGACCAAAGATCAAAGTATTTGTACAATTCTCTCAAATGGAATTACTTCTTGAGCCTCTTATGAATTGAAATCAAACATTCCGATCAGATGAACAACAAATAGAATAACATTCCGCTGACGAGAAACGTTACGCGTGAGGGGTTGTTGGGCGAAAGTCAGTCCCTTGGGTCCCAATTATACCGACACCCGATCCTAGCATTATAGTCGAGTTAATTCGAGGGGAATGTCGTGTATAAATCTCGACCAGTGGATCATATCATTGCGAGTTCTGTTGCAGGAACAGAGGAAAGTAGATAGAGTCACGTTGCAACAATGCCAGATTCTCTACGGTGTCACATTATGACGCCTCTAACTTGTACAGTTCCATAACTTTCGCTGTTGTAACGATGTTCAATTATCCACAGCGGTAATGATCTTAGTTGGACATGAAATTTGCGTTATTCACGAATGAACCAAAGAAGAAATAAAATATTCAATGTACGCATCAATGTTTCCCTCGATCATTTATTGAAATTCCTCATCGTTCAATCAAAGAATTCTAAATTGAACTGATGGTGTGTATATTTGATTCTGGCATTATTTACTCAATAAGTTTTGATGGAATGTAATTTTAAAACTCTATATGCCTTTCTCTTTCTAATTAATGTTTCCCTTGGGATAGCATAAAATGTTGAAAATCAAGAGACAAAAGGCGAATTAGAAGTAGTCTATTTAAGTTACATGACAGGTCATCTATTTCAATGGTAACCTAAATTTATTCAACCCGTCGTCGGTGTTAAAGTTTGTGGATTTATGAAATACATGCTTTATTTATCATTGCGAAAGGTTACTTCATTGTTTCTTTGTTCGCTCAGAACCCCTTTTCTTGAGAACGCCTCGAATGAGATCGACCTCTGGATGACTGCCCCATAACGTAAGATGATAACCTTCACTTAGACCAAGGCGAGAATTTTGACCTTTTGGAAAATGCCAAGTCGCCCGTTAAACAGACTAATATAAGCTTTGCCACCCTGTACTTTTCTCTTCCAAGTAAAACTTTGCACTTCGTCGGCAGATTTGAAAGTGCTCAAATGTCAGACGCCATCTCTCAAAACGAGTCTTTCCCACCATTTTCTTCGTTTTTGATTAATCGAATCATCGCGAGAAAATTAAATTATCTGCACGGTTCAATTACTCCGATAATTAGTCACTTTTGCGCTACAAATTACAGACTGCGGACAATTTTTGGTAAACACATGTGCGTTAGAGTTAATTACTTCATTTAAAAGCGCGATCGCAACAGTCATTAGGCAACAAATTCTTCGAAGGCGAAGTAAATCAACGCACGTGAAATTAAAGTGGAAACGCCCTTATTAGCGTGCAAGGCTAACACGAAAAAAGATTCGTCTGTCTTCTGCAAAAGACGCGTGATCATTAGGCGAACCAAAGAGGAGGCTTTTTCGAAGATCATGCGCTAAAGTCCATTGCACTTGAGACTCAGCCATCAATCATCCGCAGCCATCGACGCATGGATGGTCTCGATTTCTCGCGATCGACGTTGTAAGCAGAGGCAAATTGTTAGCAGACGCTCACAGCCATACTTTTTCATTCCACGAAAATGTATTTCAATCTTCATCATCATTGTGTGAGAACATTTTAAATCGAGCGCGCAATTAAAGTCACGAGAGGGCAGCACAGTACTCAACATGTGTGGCAACCAGTCAGTTATTGTTTAGGTTTCTCAATCAGAAGAGGTTACGCTAATTTATATCTTAAATATTTTTCTTATTCAATTTATAAGTAGACTAATAAATGAAAAATGAATATTTTTTTAAAATAATAAATTAAAACAAAAATATGATTGGAAGTTAATTTTATATCAATGAAAATCATAATAACATCGCACTAATCTTTGTTCTTAATTTAGTAGTTTTAAAGCTAAAAGTAAATCTGACTTTTAGCTGAAGAACCAGCTGTCTATATGATAAATATATATCCGAAATAGCGGAAGAATATCTTCGTCACTCGGCCATCGGAGATAAAGTAGATGGTATATGGCAGTGGATGCGCGGAAAGATGCTTTGCTATATTTGTGTGTGATATCTGAGAGAGGGTGTTTGAGGCCGATCGAAGGGAATCGGCGTTCGTTGACTGCTTGTCATATTCATGTATTGACATGTCGCTGGTTGACTAATGGACTGCTGTTGTCCGAAGCTCGTGTTACCTAAAAGGCCCAACCCTGTTTGTGCGATATCACTCGTTCGTTATTCTTCCGCGTCAATGATACGCTACAATGCTCGACAAAAAATACCCTCGCTGAATGACTACGTTTTTTTACAGTCCCTCGCGAATCGAATTTCCATCAATTGTTCTGAAAAGAATCATTTTCTCCCAGGTTTGCCTTGTGTGCGAAATTTTATTGGGCTTATTAAACAGTTTCTGTCTCGAATCATTTTGTCCACATAGATCCATTGTTTTATTGCCACGATTGAATCTGAATATCGAGTATATAGAATTCTATCACCAATTCAGTCAAACGGTCGGTATTTGTTGAAACGATACAATTTTATTACTCGAAATATTTAAATGTAATCTGCCCACGAATTTATGTGATTTCATAAGCTTTTATAATTCACTATTGTATTTTCATTCAGCTGGAATGTTGATTTTCATTTCAAATTAATAACCAAATTTTCAATTTTCCATAAAAATCTGTTATTATTCAAACGTTTCGTTATTTATTTAATTCATTCATTTTTGTTACAATGAATTTTTGATTTTGTAAACGAGCGAACGAAAATTCACTCATTTCATAATTTATGACTAAGCCCGAGGATCTTGAATTTGCATGATCTAAACAAGACTTCCATAATGGCAACTACGCGACATCCAGTGGTTTTCGTAAAAAGAAGTCTAATATAGTGTAATTCATGGCACTCATTGATTTTCTTCAAGTATAGCAACCGTGGAAACTTAGGTGTCGAAACCGAGGATCATTACATTAGAAATTCTGACACTAAATTTTCCTTTATGTAATGAACGAAATGAACTTGTTATGAATTTGCGTGGCTAAATTTATGGAATGTATTTGCACGTGGGTGTGCGAGTTTCGTTTCACAAAATTAATGACGAGACACATGGCTTATTAAAGCCGACCGGAGTCGAAACTTGACAGTTCGTTAATATTGACAGTCTGTTTAGTCCGAAGAGGGAAAAATGCGAAATAAGAATTTTACAAGTTTCGTATAAGCTAATTGTGGTATTAATGCAACAATTTATCTACATGTGAAAATAATTAATTAACGTTTCCTGCGTTTGCGAACCATAACTCTATACTTCTATATTGTCCATTAATTTTTATATTTCCTAAGTAAAACAGACCAATTTCCTGAGTGCGTTCTCATGAAAGTGGGTATATTCGTTCATATGGCGTAGTGGCATCAAGAAAGCGAGTAAGTCGAAGCTGTTGAAGCACGTGATACGCTCGAAAATAGTAGAAAGCCGAAATATGAACGCGAGCGGTCAAAGGAACCAGCCCATAAACGTCAGAAGACTATTCTATTACAAACTGACATTCGATACAAAGTTGGTTGAACGATTACGGCCTCTGGCTTGATCTTCGTCTGCGTCTTCCTTCTATTACGCGAAGGAGTGTACATAACATGAGACCTCAAATGGCTAGATTCAGGTAGTGGGATGAAAACTTTGCTCGAAGGAGAGACTGCAAGGAGAAGGATTCTCAGGACAGAATAATAGGACATGCAAAGAGCTTTGGAGTATTGGACGACTTTATAGTGTAGCATGTCTCTACGGCTTCATGATTTATTACCAAGTTAACCCTTAGTTTGAAACCTGCTCGAAACATTCGATACACGTCCACCGTCATTATTATATATCGCGAATCGACCTCCCATATTCGTCGCCAGGCGCGATGCGAAACGTTATGAGATACGATGTATAACGATCCGACCACTCACCTCGAACTTTCTGTTCATCCTGCAGTTGGCGTTCCAGGCTATCCTTGACTTGTCTTTCTCGTAGAACGTCCATCTGCAACTCGGCTGTAAACAGAAAATAGATATTCTTTTTCAGATACAATGCACTTTTGAAGATAACCCGAGTTAAGGTTCCGGTCGCCAACTCTTTCACTCAGGCCAGCGATGAAATCATCCATCAAGATTCATCTAGATCTTGCTCAACTTCTGGCTCGATCACATTAATGCCAAATCTTGTCCAACTTTCAGTCGATTATCCAGCAAGAATAGAATTTTCTTCGCAAGCTTTAACGCGATTAATTCGGCTGACCAGAATCTTAACTTGAGAAGTTTAGAAACAAGCTAAGGTCGAGCGCAGTTAATAACGCTTCCACAATTTGATCCCTCCGTAGCTCTGTGTTACATTTGAATGGGAAATTGCCCTAATCCACTCAAGCATGCTCTCATTCGTTTAAAAAATTGTGCTAAATGAGGCTGATAAAATATCGCTCGGTGCAAAACATTGGTAGTGAGCCCAGTCGTCAGGGTCAACTTAATTTGACAATAAGAGTCCGTCGTCGGGAAGAAAGGCAGGCAGGGCTCGATGGGGACCGCGATGCGAAAGGGCCGGAGAATATCGTACGGCTCGCTGGCTTCGTGATTAAATCCAACGTAGGATCGACCAGAGCGCGCATAGTTACCTTTAATAGAATTATATTAAGACATGAAGATCCCGCCGGCATCCCCTGCCGCGTAACTCGTCATTCCGTTTCCTTGTCTGCCCCGCCAGGACGACTGTCTTCACCCTCTCAGCTGAGTCCAAAGAGCTGCGCGATCGCTGTCCCAGGGGTACCACCACGCTAAATTAGCCATTCCGAATCTCGGCAAGAGCATCGTTAGAAACGAACAAGACGTTCGCAACTGCGAAATTGTTTGACTCGGCGTAATTATCATTTTAGATGGATAGTCGTCCCGGGATTGAATTTCAAGGTGGCCCACCATGGCGAACAAATCGATAGATTAACTCGGACTCCGAATGCTCGATCAATTTCCAGCCAATTTCGGCCCGCCCCGATCTCCCATTAATGACACTAACTTTTCGCGAGCCGCGTTGATTCAATTTGAATGCTAACCAGCGCAGCAAGTTGCACCAGCCACCCCGTTATTGCCACTTTGCCATCGTTTAGATTATTATCTTTACCTCGTTTGTGTCGATATTATGTTTTCGTACGGATTTGCGCGCTGGATAATTCAGCGTTATTGGACCCGGCTGGATTCTTGCTAGACCAAGTTTACCGACAAAAAGCTGTCAGCCGTATAGGACAATGCGCGCGAGTGTAGCGTCAGGCAGATTGCGATGCTTTTTGCGCGAATCAATTATGCCAGTCCGTCAACTTGGGAACGTCGTTGGCCAAATGAGACATTAAACTTGCAAGAATTAATATCCTATTGGATAGCATCTTCTGAACGTCTACCCAACCCTCATCTGCTTCTCTCTCCCAGACAGTTCTTCTTATTTCAATTACATTACTCCGTCGTGTCTCGCGCCATTAAGTGGTCCCAATGCCAGAAGACGGCACGTGATCGCAATTACACCCCGCGTTATCGCTCGGCCGATCAATTATCGACGCGGGCTCGATCGGCTGCTGAAAAACTTTAATCACGCCGCGCTTTTTTGTCGGACTCCCCGTACGGTGTAATCGTCCGCGGGTGGTGTGCCGGATGGTTATTATTTTCGTTGCGATCGCATTGTTGCAATTTCCAAGCCATCGACAAATTTATCGGATGCCCGAAACATTTTGCGATCACATTCTCCTTTTCTCACAACCCGCCTATTTCGTTGCCGCGAAGGCTTCGCAACAAATATGCATAGTAGCGCTTGAAAACGAATCATGATTATTGATTAGCATACACTCGGTGGCGGAAGACGGAGCTCCGTTTATAACATCGCTCCCCGGCCCAGCGGGCATATATGCGCTACAAGTTACACCTAAAGTATGTTATACAATCTATATTCGTAGACACGCATCGTGTATGTATATTGTGTGTTCTCACATGAATGGCGTCGCTCCTACTTGTATATTCCCGGAGAAGCCAAGATATTCGCAAGCCCCGAGGTCGTTCTCGGGAAACAACGATGTCAACTTGCCGCAGCATGCCGCCGCAATCGTTTTCCTATGTAGCTGCGCGGAATGTTCGTCATCGATTCCGCGAGATTCGCGAGATTAGTTTGCCTTGCGAACGCATTTTTCGGCTCTACGAAAGTCAGACTTTTTATGTGTCCCAGCTTCGTCGAAGCGTTTGGACGCAGCTTTCAAATCGACTGGCCATTTATGCATTCAATTTAACGGACGGATCAGGCGCGGTAATAAACCGTGGATAGGAATTAACCGAGGGATTATTTTATAATTTACAACCGTGGGGATTGCTTCGCGCAGCGCCTACTTGCGTCGTGGGCGTCTCTCTCGCACAGGTCTCGCTTATTTGCATGCCGGCGTCCCAGCAAGCGAGATCCTCGCAGTAATTATTTCGTACGGGGGAATCTTCCTTCGGGGTTCCAGCGTGCAAGTGAGGGAGCTTCTTTGTACCTGACATATATCGTCATTGCTGTTGTCATTCTCGTCATTCCGAACGCAATAAACAAGACACGCTCGTCTAGCTACTATCCTCACGACAATATTCAAGTTTTAAATTTCAAATGAGAACCAATTACATATTCATGGCTGACCGCCGAACTCATTTTATCATCACTTTTTTCGATTTATCATTTTGCTGCGATCGTTCTGAGGATCCGCCAAATTGGATTATTATTGCAGATAACCCAAGACTGTATAAATCAGAAATCTTAATCCGAGGTAAGCCTTATGTCGTACTATTTGTCTTGGCAAAGTGCTACATATGAAGGGTAAATCGGCAATAATATTGTTTCTGCCCTTGCATATTATAGGCGAATCGTGATTAAGCAAACGCTCGAGTTTGTCGAGGCCTGCGGCTCCTTGGCCAGCCAACACTGTTTTTGCTTGTAATCTAAATGCGCACAAATCTGCAGCGTTGTTTACAACTGATGCCTAACCGAAGAATGCTTTTCTTGTATCTATTATCTTGGTGAATCAGACGGACTAATAATAATACATCATTCATTGTTACTAGTTTCGAATATTGTACAAAGATCTTGAATTATTCAAATTACTCGCAAACAATGATTAATTGGGTTGTATTTATAAAAACTAATATTCAATTCTTTAAATATATTATTTTTGTAATATGCGAAAGTATTCAATATTTAATCATTGAATCATATAATTATTAGAATTTCAACACTTTAATAATAAATAACCTATCGAATATCATAATTTTTAGGTACAAACATATGAATATTTAAATGACTGCGAAAGTTAATAAATCAAAAGTACTCCTGTATTTATGTATTGAAATATTTAATCATCAAAATATTATTTGATGATTTTATAATAATTTATCGGTATGCACCTGAATTTTTAAAAAATTTAATAATTCAAAAAATAAATTTCGAAAACATTGAATAAAATTGTATGAAATACTCAAATTCTCTTATACCAGACGAATGTACATGAAACTGGTTTGTGTTTTTATCCAACCATCGAAATTCGCATTAAAAATAGATCAAAGAGATTCAATTTACAATACTACATATATTTTTTAAAATCGCTTAAATCTAGAAACTGCGTAGCTGAGACATAAAATCTCTCATCTTTTCATCACTCTCACATCATGATCATACTTCCAGCTTCTTTTTTATTTAACCTGTTAAACAAAAAAATGTACCTATCATCTGGGTAATTTGCATCAACCTTAATAGACCTCCGTGTTTTATATTTCTTAAATTCAACTTCTAATTTATCTTATGTTATAGAATATTGCAGTTAATTCAGTTCAACATTATGATTACCATTTTGATTATGACTTTTGGTGCAAGCTTGGGAAACATTAATACGTTCATCTGATGCACGCTCATACATTAATATTGATGATGTTTCGATAATTAACGAGTTGCCAAGTCGGAGGTTGGTCGATTCCTCCTCGTCAGACTCGAAGAACAAGGACGAAGTCAACAGTCACTGAGTCGGGATTATTCTGTCCTCGCAAAGTAAGGGTCGGTGCGTCTGTCCGTCGGGATTTAAGACGGACTTAGCTCTTGTTCCGGCCACTGCCCACTTTGCCTCCCATTAACCATTAACGGATCTACGTAAATAGGATTAGATTTGGCCGCGAGAGATCGAGATTCGCGGGTTAGAATAATTGGCCGACGAGCGGCTGAACTCACTGCGTGATTGCAACAACCACGAAATCGCTTCCGAAGATCTACTTATTCAGATGGCTCAGATTGCTTTTCATTTGCTGCCGCATAAATGTTTAACCAATGTCCGAGGATTGCCGTTTCAATCTCCTTATCTCTTGGTACCTTCCAGCATCTCGAAATGCTAAAATTCGATTTTGCTTGAGGGACTTAGCAGACATTACTTATCAGTTGCGAATATTCTCTCCAAATCTGTTAATAGAAATTTACTGAAGAACCATAGAATTAGAATGCACTATCGGCTTTATTATCGTCCGAGCATGATCGACTCTCGTGAGACAAAACGCAAATTGTATTAATCTGATTTTTCCTATTGTATTCCTAAGTGTTTTTTACAGATACAATGTAGGAAGAAGTTGATTAGACGAGTGTATCGATTCCACGCATGGTGCTATCTCTGAAAGAGGTCAAGAACTACGGTCAATAAGATCTTGGACGCCCAGTCAGGGCACCTGGGAGATACGGCGGAAAGGGTTTTCGCGTTTTGCGATAGGCCTCGTTGCAGCAAAACTGTCTTTCAGCTTCTATCTAGGAGAGTTATTGCTTTCGCATAGCAACGCCGAAGGTTTCACCCTTCAATTTGCAAATAAATGATAACCATCGAATATAATGTCGATATAACACGAATACTCTCAGGTTTACCACACTGGACTACGCCGATCTAATTTAAAGAAATCACGATTCATGAAGTTCTCCGTATGAAGAAAATAATTTTCTGCAATAATAACTATAAAATTTAATTTCCTATCCGATCTATTATAATTCATTCTTTTAATTTCAATTAGGCACTGTAGTTTGTTAAACATTATTAAAATATAGTTATTATATTAACTTATAAGATGATAATTTTAATATAAGATATACGTTGAAATCTCAGCATTTAAATAATTTCTTATTTAGTCAAGAATTTTTCTAAAATAATGAATATAGAGTGACAATCTATCAAAGGCAATAACCACAAGTGACATTAAAATTCATGGTACATATTTTGATTGACACTGTGTGTAACATTATTGAAAAATTATAAACACAATACCATTATTTTTATAAAATCTCTAAAATAAATATATTGTAACTATCGTTATTCAAAACATGTTGAAAAAATCAACTTTCGCTGTTACCTTTATCTTATGTGTTTATTTTCTTTTTTTTTACTAAATATTTTCAAAAAAGTTACCAAACCAATTTGTTAATACTGGAATGAACATTAATTTTAGATTTTGTTTATACATATTTCATTACATATATTAGTCGTCTTATTTTAAATAATATGAATTATGAATCTTAAAAATGAAATGTATAGCGTCGAAACAAAAGAATTTGATATTTTGAAATAAATATATAGGAGCGAGAATAGTTG
>JABFQD010005272.1:0-10878 GCA_022817045.1 Psix sp. ZL-2020
TAATAAAAATTTAAATTTCATATCTTTCAATTTATATATATTCTTGTTATTTAATAATTAGTATTTATTCTGATTTTTAAGTGCATAATCAAAGTATATTATTTTATTTTTTTGCAAAATATTATGGTTTACTTGTGTTGAAACTGATGAGTTTATACAAGTATTTCGAGAATAGAAATACGGTATTATAACCCTTGATAAACTAATAAGTTTAAGGCGATTTTTTATAAAATTGAAAATCAGTAGTCTAGCTTACGAAAATCTGATTAAGAAAATTACAGAATCACTTATACACATGCGCAGATAGCTCTAATTGAAACTTTTACCTGGTCTTTTAATTATGTGTCACTGCACAGTGATTCATAGGTCCATATTGTTCTTTTACTAACCATATCTTAAGCTTGAGATAATAACCACGAAAAAGATATTGCTCCGTTTTTCAGATGTGCACATAAATAAAGTTGTTTTTTTGGTTTTTAAAGTGATATGTGGATGCATCAAAATTGAAAGAAATGTTGACTATAACGAGTATAGTAAGTGGGGCTTGCTAACAAACTGGTATAAATGTGTTACTATAAAATATGCATTGTTTTTAGAAAAATAAAAATGTTTTATTATTCAAAATAATTGATTTCTACGTATTAAATATGTTGTTCTTTTCTTTTTGTAATTTATAACAATTTCATTAAATGCCTAAAGAGTTATACATTTATTCTCATGATTAAGACGAAGGGTGTTTTGTCGACGCCAAGATAAGCATAAAAATGAAAGGAGGAAGAAAATGTCAGTGACAGCGACTACCGAAGTATATTATGCTAACACACTTTTCAGCTCATATTTTTAAACTTTATTTTTGCATTTTTCGTTAAATTTTGCTCATCTTGAGCAGTCCTTCGACGCGATTTCCGAACTGCTGCCGCGACCGAATGAGGGCAGTACATTATAGAGTATTATGCTGATGTACAGAACAAAGTGACCAGAAAATGATAGAACTATGAAACTCAAATCATAAGGTCGCAAATAAAAAATCTTATTTGAATTTTTCAAAATCCAAAATGACGAGCCGAAAATAGTAAAGTGCATGGTTTGAATTGAAACACTGGATTTAGGGGTATTTTGAATCACTGAAAACGAATCTGGATTCAAATTTGTTAAATTCAAAATGGTGGACTAAAAATAAAATAGTCGATAAATAGTAATTTAATAAAAGGACAGATCGCTATTTTCGAAGAAAAACAATTTATATATTTTTCAATATATTTCATATATTACATATATAAGCAAAATTGAATATCCATTCTATTATATTTTTCCTTTTCATTCTTATAATAGAAATATAATTTTTTTCTTTTAATGATGATATAATATAAATTTGAATATTGCATACAAATTATAATTTACAATATATCGATATTTTAAAATATCGATACATTAAAATTGTTTTTGATGTTTTTATATATCCAATGATTATCTTTCATTGATTTATGTTTATTTAATTTTTGTATCGTCCAACTTGGTTGTACAAGTTATTAATAAATTTTACTTGTAATGAGAAATTTGCGAATTACGACCTTTTAGTACTTATGAGAACCTTGCACTATTTTATCTTCAGTTTCTAGCCACGAAAATAGAAAAAGTCGTTGAAATTTGAATACATATGAAGTACTAATGTAAATTTCTACTTGGAAAGTGTCTATATACGCTAGTGTCTATATACAGTTCAAACAATCTGAATTATTATTATTATTGTCTTGGTAGTTTTTTCGTCTTCTATCTCTTCAACGTCGATATTTATAATATTATAGAAATTATTGTCTCATTTTATTATTGTAAACTTTTTAATTTTCGTCATTGCAAGTTAAACTCGCCAAATGAGTTTCGACCTAATAAAATTAGGGAAATCATAAGCCAAAATTCATAGCCACGTAAAAAACTTGTTTCTAGTAGTAATAGTAGTTCTATTTTGATAATGAACGTAATTTTATTTTCCAATAAGTACATAAAATGGAATTGTTAAATTTCATTTTCCATGTTTGTTGATAAAATAAATATAAAATTAGTATATGATCAACAATAGGGACATTCACTTTGATATCATCAATAACAAAGAACAGCTGTATTGCTTTCGTTAATCGTTTATACACGATTGTTAACAACTTTGCTTCATAATTAAAGTTACATTTCGTTATACCTCGATAATTTTGTTAAATTTAGATGAAGAAATTTAACTTTCACAGCATTTTATCAAAACTTTTTCTTCGGAATCAAGAAATCAAACAGGAAATTTTCTTAATACTCCAATACGTTTTAGATTGTACATAATATTAGACATTCATAGATACATAATCTATTGATTTATACAAAAAAATGAATAAAATTGTCTACATGTATTTCTCTTTTAAATGTCTCATCAACTATTGCAAATCGAATGCTTTGTAAAAAGAACAAAATTAAAGAACCTATTTCTGATTTCTAATATAAATTCATCAACATCAAACTAATAATCTGTATAGACAATAATCTTTAAATTCGTTCTCTCTCGGTGGTGTGAAGGATAGCATACCCAGTTCGATTGACAGAAGATGTGTATAGGTTCGGTTCCCACCCGAAGCCAAAAAGACGGTGTTTGTTTTCTAATTTGGAAATTTTAACAGTTTCGTAAAAATAAAAACATCCTAAATGAGTCACTATATAAAAGCAAATTGTGGAAATAAAATATTTTTCGATTATCTATGGCTGCATGTGACTAATCATTCCTCTTTAATTAAATAATAATTATATCTACTTATAATCTTAAATTTTGCGGCTTTTAATAGAATCAATTTAAAACTTTATCCTTTTATTTTGTTATTTAAAAAAAATTCTACAACATCGTGACGTTGCTCTTGGTACTATTCTTAGGTTTAGCATTCCACAACCTTCTACTGTTGGCACTATTTTTAGACATCAAGCTAAATTTTCAATTAAATGTTATTTTTGCAGATATCGTTACAGTTAGTTTTATTAAAAAGAAAGTTACTAAAGTAATTGTAATAGGCTCAGAAAAATGCATATACTTCTGATGATCCTGATAGCTGAGCTTGCAACAGTATCACTATCTCTATGTAACTGTGCGAGTATAACATTTTATTTTTGTGTTAATTATTTGATTCTTTGATATTTATTGACTCCGCTTATCAGTCACCACTACGCCAGAGTCGATTAGATCATGTCAAGTTATCCAAGTTTGTTATTAGAAATATTAGATTTTAAATCTTTTAACTGAATTTAATCAGTATTACATGTAATTTTCTTTAATTCATGAACGATTATTGAATGGTCTGCATAAGAAGATTGATGGAAATCTGTTTTAATGAATTTGCAAACGATATTATTTATCATAAGTCCTACCAAAAATATAGGGTTTTATCTTTCAGGAGCTCCCTCGTCTGAAAGACAGGAAAAATCGGCCTTTACTCTCGCGGGAGCAAAAACCTTCTACATTTTATACAATATTTTTTTTATAATAGATTAAATGTGTTTTTCTCCCCGTTAACAAGAATTAAAAATACTGTTCATTTCAATTAATTACAAAAAATGATATTGACCTTGTAAGCATTCGCAGCATGCTTTTTGATACATAATAAAAAACTTTGATACATAATACAAATCACTTTCTAAAAATCCTTTAATTAAATGAAGTTGTCTTTTGTCTTTTCAAAGCAGGAATATAATCGCTTTTTCTTCATTACACATATTTTAATCCGACAGCTGAAAAAAATATCTAAAATTCCAACTCTGAAAAAAATTGAACTCATGCGCATGAGCAATACGCGCTCTTGATACATAATATATAATGTTTCATATTTTATTTGGCATACAAGAATTATGATAAACCAAAGTTCTTGAAAATTATGATTTCATTAAACCGCTTAATTGCAAAAATACCTTGATTGAATGTTCAAAAAAACAAACAAAGATGTAACAACAACTTTAAATTTAAAACAATATAAAAAATAAAAAAAACAACTGTACATATTTTGACGCTGCTATGTTTATTGATTTTTTATTTAAGTATATCCAAAGTCCGAAAAATATGTTTCAATAGAAAAAAATCCAATAATCAGTCATGAAATTAGACATCATGATCTCAGTACATCGAAGCTAAAGAAGAGCCCAGAAAAACGGAAAAGAAGATCAGTGATGTGCCTTAAAGGATTTAGTATGAGCTACTCGGAGGAAAGAGAATTTATCGAGGTTGTCTCGCTGAGCTAAGGGGATCAAGAGACGCAATGATTTTCAATTTTCAAACCCACTTCTGCAAGAAGCCGCGTGTCTCTATTCTCTTGTCGCATTAATAACTTCCCGTTGCCGTTACACGACGTTATGCATAATATGCAACATATAGGATATTACAAGGGCTGACTCCTTCATTTACTAAATTCAGACAGACGTTACAAATTATTCAAATTCAGAACAATACATCCAAGGACGCTAAATTCAATATTCATATACAAAAACGCACTGTGAATATTTATTTTAAACAAACGATAAAATGTGTATTCGCATTAAATTAAATTAAAACTAAAAACAAGATTTCAATGGCATATTTTTATTTAAAACATGACGAAATAAGAAATTGACTGTGAACCAATTACTTGTCAAAGTATTAAAATATTGAAATATAATCTTTATTCATGATCAACTTTGAAAACATATATTTTATTTTTTCCATCGGTAAAAAAAAAGTGTACTCCTGTTAGAAATTATGTGTTAAAAAATTGAAAAAATTAACACGTGATAGATATAATCATTCAGTTATATAGCATTCATAAAAATGTAAAGCTGAAATTTGCAGTATTCTATATAACATAGTAACAAAAAATCAATTAATTTCAATATAAAACGCTCGTACTGTTTTTTTCCACACGATAACTTGTGATAAAAAAAACATGAAAAATCGAATTCAATGCATAAATAATAATTAGAAATAATAACGTTCACGAAAAATCGTATTAAAATTGCTGACAAAAAGTATGAAACTTTAATGATCAAGAGGATTGCAGTATTTTTTATAAATTGCCTTTTATTAATGTTATAAATCATTTACCTAGCATAGCTTTCATAGTCACTATAGCCTAAATGAAATTATACATAAAATCAAATATTAATTTCAAGTTGGTAAATAAACAAAATCATACATGAAACATCATTCATTCGAAATCAAATGTCGAAAGTATCGCGGAAACGTAGTTACCATTAACTCAAGATAATAGAATATCACAAGGTATTATAAGTAATACACAAATTAATTTGCATGTCAACCGAAAATACTGTAATACCAAAACACATTACACAATATAATTACTATTCGGATTACGATTCAATAATTAACACTACCATGTACACATATTGACATATTGCATTGCTAATCAGTGCGTCCATCAACCTCTAACGAATCACTCGATGCGAAAGCAAATTGTCAAATAGAATTTAAGGCACAAATTAATTGTTTGATATATGACCGTACACAGTGATAAATCTATTTGAATTATTTATTACCGAGCTCAATACATTTTAATACAATACTTTTTTATGATTGCTGTATTTGCAATAAATTCTTGAAGTATTAAATATTCGGTGGGTGGTCGATGCATTGAATTGAAGTCAAGTTTTTTAAATGTATTATCACATTTAAAAAGTGACATAAAAATATAGAGTAACGCGCCCAATAGGAGAGAAAAAATAGAACATAAAAGGAGTTAACGATTTTTAACATTTACCAATATACTCGATAGAGATGTATTGAGTGATTTATTTGATGTTTGGCCACCCTCATATGTAGAAGCGTTATTGAGCGTGCCTCCCCTTTATACTCTCCGGCTTCAGCGAGAAAACCACTTTAATGAACCGGTCACCATATCGTCAACATAGCAGAGCAACCCGCCAATTATTCAACAAATGTTATAATTGGCGCATTCCATTACGTGTAATGGATCGCACTTAGCGGCTGACGGTGTGATTGGGAGATAGTGCAAGTGAGCCGGGAGGAAGGAGGGACAGGAGGAAACGAGCGAAGCAAAGGGATGAGCCAATCTCGATAATACTATCCCAGCAAAAGATGTAACCCAACTCACAGATAATAGCAAGTAACTCTGATATTTATCAGCTTAACAAGCATTTTCCTTACCGAAATTCTAGACAAATTGACTGATCGCAAAATTGCAGCAACGATTTTTCGATCTCTACATGACGTGTAATAATAAATTCACATTGCACATTGTCATGCTTTTTAGATGCGTAGATTGATGTTCCTTTTGCTCTTTGTCTTTCCTGTTATCAATGGACTTTATACAATATGTATATGTTTTTGTGATTTCTAGTCCAAAATTTAGACACACAAAAACACTCGAAAGTTAATGAAAGCTTGAATCTGGTTCATTTTTCACGAGTTAATTAACAAAGTGATTGGATCGGTGAGTTTGGATTGAATCAACAATTGGACGAAAGGGTAAATGCGATGACAAAATAATTGCCACGCGAGATTGTCATCTAAATTTATGTATTCTTGCATACGAAAGATATATGATTCGTTGAAGAATAAAACATTTATTATGACGGTGGTATCACCGGGAACAATATTTGCGGATTACAGAGGATCAACCCGTGCGGAGACCGAAGCGCCACTGGCCTCAGGTGCATTCGACTGTTAGTTTTGAATTTATAATTCCATTAAGCACGTTTTCTCCTGATAAAATTCGTATTGCGATTCTTTCTGTCTTGCACCACATGTGACATACAATGTATGCCGCTGCTGAAGATAAACTTAATAAACAAATTTCATATGGCTGAAACATTACATCAATATTACATTCACAATATATCAATAAAATTTATCTACTGCAAAAATTGTTTAAAGTAGCGTTTACTTGTCTTTTATCGATATTTAATCTATGAATTAGATCAATTATTTATTTTAAACGGTTAGATGCTAATCTCCAACAATTTATAAACATAAATCAATGCCGTTTATAAGTTTATAAATAGTATTTATTTGCTGTCGAAAATTTATCGTGCGAAAATTCTTTTGTTCATGATAAATTTAATAAGAACTCTAAACACTATTTATCAGCTAATCATTGTAACATGAGATAAAGAAGTTTGAGCATAAAAGAAATCTGAAAGCACTCGCCCCTTAATATCACTTCCATTGTTCAATTTATTGATGGACATTACACGTGACTGCAACAGGCCACGTTATTCCAGATGATTGTTTCAGCACGTTTACGAGTGAGAAGACACTTAAACATTGCACAGGTCATTAAATTCAAATATTATTTTCATACAAATAATAAAACACAAAGAAACTGACGTCGTATCTCATATTAAAATCTTTATTCGATCGTATTACATAGACGTCGCGTACATTTTATTACTTATTATTCAAACTTATTATTCAAAAAAGTATGATATATGTAAATGCTTACAAAATGTTTTCCATACAAACTTTTCGTCGCACTTTCGTATATCCCTCTTTGAATTTGAACCTCACACAACTTTTCCTAATCGAATCCTTACTCGATAAAGAAGTTTCTGGTTTCACAGTACGGAAATCAGTGTCCTTTTTCATTTTCGCTTGCAACTTGAATTTGTCGAAAAAGTTATAACATTTCTGAAACAAAGAATAATAAAATTAAAAAAATTATAATCAATATCTAAAAATATAAGTGAATCTGAATACCATATAAATAAATAACTTTGTTCATTGTTCAATCATTATTACTTAAATTTAACCCGTTTATCACACTCTTACTTTTATAAATAAGAAATAAATTATACTAATTCTATTTGTTGTAAAATAAATTAATCTAATTTATAAAGAAGATTAAATTTGTACAAGTAATAAAAAAATCTGCAACATTAAAAGAAAAATACGAAAGAAGTCGGTATCCATTCGAAGTGGAAAAGAAAATCTATTTTTATTTGGTGAAACCTGCTTAGAAGTTGAACAGAAAGGGTGACCTAATATGTCGCCTTTGAATCAGTTACGATTCAATCTCTCGTCTTCTACTTATTACAACGCAACCACTTACATTGAAACTACTCGTTTCGTTGATCATGGTAAAAAAGAAAAAATATCGCAACGAGTATCAAACAACGGACCAACATATTGTTGTATTATCAAATATAAAAGCAACTTTCGGCAAATCAAATAAACCAAAGTGACATATTCAAGGACGGAAAACCCGTAGCGCAGCTCAAACGAACATGATTAATCTACCGTCAAAAATCAATCTTATTTCAGAATTATTCGGATATCAGCCATCTTTTTATTTCATCCTCCCAGCCCCGAATGCCACGTAAACTTAGAGGTACCTCCATCAAAACGCAGCCAAGATTAATAGTCTCCCCTAAATCTCTTAACTCCTTCGAGAAGCCAGCTCCAAAATATTGATGAGATCTTCTTTTTTCTCGCCAGCCATTGTTCGCAGCAACAAACAATGAATAAACCAAACAATCAATTTTCTGCGAGCTCGATGAATAACTAATTCCTTTGAAGGGTCCTTGAATTATTCCTAAACGCATTCCCACAAAAAGGAACGCAATACGGCAAAAAGTATGATACTGCGGAAAGCATAAGTTAATGCGAGTCGTTAATTCGCCAGGGATTGATTGGTGGAAGCACTTACAGGACGACAGACAATGTTAGGGAACGACTATCTTTCGTCTTCTCCTTCCGGTCGATAAAAGCGAACAGCTTTTGGTTCTTGTACACAAACATCCTAATAGCGGCTGCATTAGAGGGTCCTTGGTAATGTGCGCTAGGCTGGATGAAGATGGCACGTGCCCGCGGATCCAGTGCGGAACACCGAGCAAACAGTGTCGGGGGCTCGCGTAATCACAGGGGCGTCCTATGAGGGGAGTCCTCGAGCACGGTGTTGGCACGCCGGACGTCGCAATCCGGACATCCCGCCCATTCGAATGATCCTTTGTCCCTCCGCTGACGTCTAGTCACCGCTTTATTTCCAAGTCCTCTCCAAGCACAATTGTCATGCTAATGTCACTATCAAGAGCTTATTTATCAATGTCTCAATGAGAATGGACCCCTTTTTGTTCAACAAGCATTTTGTTTCTTACTTAGGTGTTGGCATTTCATTATGACTTCTTTGTATAGTCAAGGTCGTATTTAAGATACAATTGCAACGAAGAGTTGCATGTTTCTAATGTGGGTACAAATATTTTATTAATAATATAAATACATTTTGTGAAATATATTTATTGTTACATAGTTTACTGTTTCAATTGTTTATTTTTTGTTAAGAAAAGAATTGTTAAGTTTTGTACTTGTTTCTATGTTTCAGGATTGAAATCAATTTTTTTACTACGTATATCTTGTCAGGTTGACTTTTAAGGCATTAAAAAAGTTAAAGACACCAAATCATTTATTTTAAAACATTTTATCACACTTTACTTTACATTTAAGAAAACATGTAGTATTCAATGAAGTAGCTATGTTCTTATTGAATATAGATTAATTTTCTACGTTATGTAAAAGTTCGAAAATAATCCTTTTGGTCACACGTGCTTGAAAACTGTCGTTTTCTGACAGTTCATTTAGGTACGAAAGACAACTATTTCAGACTAGAGAAAAAATTTTCATTTTTGCCCCGTTTTCAGGACAGAAAAAAAATTCTTACGCATGTCTTAAAATAGATTATCTTTCACATACAAAATTGTCAAAAAAAACTATTGTTTCCGTGCACTTATGATAAAAAGAACAGTTCGTATCATAAAAGGGAAGTCACTTTACACTTGTTCGAAATGGATGTCTTTCCGCTCTTGATACGAAATGTAATAATTTTATCTCATACATAAGAGTTAGGATTACCCATTCGGAAACAAATATTAAAAAATAAGTTAACCATTTAATCTAAAATCTATTTATCTTATTTGAAATAATGAAAAAATGTATTAATTTTAGTCCCAAGTTTGCCCCTGGTTTCTATTTCATTTTATAATAATTTTAAAATGAACCCATTTTTAAAACCACACAAAAATATAAAGAATATAATTTATATATTATTAATTCATACTTATTAAAAAAACTAACTATAATTTATCAAAAAATTAATTGTTGTATTAATTTCAATAATTTTTTTTCAATTTTATATTTAATTACAGATAGAAAAATAATTGCTTGACTAATAGTACTGTAATGATTTAAATTAAAGGGAGAATGAGGTTTAGATAGTTGTAGTACCGTAACAAATTCAAGAAAATAGTTTTATACAGTTGTATTGTGGTAATTAATTCGAAAAAGCAAATCAAGAAAGCAATTTTCAGTGGTTGCGCTGTGGTAACTAATTCAGCAAGGCAATTTTATGTAGTTGTACTAGATTAATTAATTCACAGAGACATTTTTAAGCGGTTGTATTGCAAGACTTAATTCTGGAAAACAAATGCAAGCTGTGCTGTGATAATTAATTCCGCGAAGCAATATTCCGTTGTTGTGTTGGAGTAATTGATTCGAGGAGATAATTCCAAGTGGTTGTGCTGTGGTAATTAATTCGAAAAGGCAAATTTAAGTAGTTGTGCTGTGGTAATTAATTCACTAGAAAAATTCCTAATGGTTGAACTGTATTAATAAAAACATAGTAATAATAATTGTAAGTATTAAAAATGGCTTATTTAAATCAAAGACCTATTTTTTAGTTATTATTTTGTGGTAACTAATTTAGTGAGTAAATGAAAATATGCTAGTGTAATTTTCTCAGTTGGTAATCTCAGAGTTATTTTCTCAATTAATTTGCGAAATTAATTTGAAGTACTTGAGTCATTTTAATTAATTATAAAAAAATGTTCTAGTATTTCAAACATTTATTTTTCTCTGGATTTTTT
>JABFQD010005273.1:0-10877 GCA_022817045.1 Psix sp. ZL-2020
TGCGATTTTTAATTTTATTGATTCAGTATATATTATTGAACTGAGTCAATAAATTTGTTATCGCTGACAAGCATATCGTTAATTTGTGTTTTCTTATTGTTTACAACTCATGTCAACAAAAGTCAAAACTCAGGAATTTTATCTGGTTTATCTCGCTAATCCTTATATTGTCGACTTAAATTTTGGCGCTCAGGTAAATATCGCTCAGAATTCCTTCGCACTTCGCAACGAAAATAATCGAAGCTGCAATAAAAAGTATCCAAGTCAGTTGAAAAATGTCGAATATTTTCACAAGCAAAGCTTAGTTGTTTTTCTTTTTCCGATAGAAAACGACTCATGACAGATAGTTCGGTCTAATGTCTTTTTCATTTTCACAGATTCGTAAATAAGAACAATCAGTTGAGTCAGAAAAAGTGGAAGACGAGTCACGTGATGGCGAGCAGATATAAATGTTTTTTACGGTTTCTAAAATTGCCGAAGCCAAATCGTCTGTCCGAAGCTGAGAGGCTTTTTGGAAAATCAAAAATAGAGAAGACGAGTTCACGACTAGCAAGAAAAATGAGCGCTGTTTCACAAGCTGCTGATTCTCCTTACACGATTAATTATGTCATAATCACATAAATTAATGCATAATTATATCGAAACATATTATGTAAAAACAAATAAGGAAATCCTCCGTCTTTGCCGTGTATTTATATTATTCTTTAGTACACTCTCCGCTAAAAAAGTTGTTCGCCAGTCCAGCCAGACTCAAAATTTGACTCCGAATTTCTCCCGAACTGCAAGTAAAATCATCGAATTATTCTCTTCCCGCGTTTTCTTCTCAGTTTTTACGGCTTGATTTGCATACAAAGAAAACGAAACTGCGGTTAACGTTTGACATAAATAGAGAAAATATGACTCGAGGATACATCGCAGTTTGCGCGATACGAATTTCTCAAATGTGCTATAGATCGACATTATGTCATGATACTCTTTATTTTTTTGCGCTGTTTCTAAGTGCATAATACGTCAGCGTAATTAACGTTCAAATTGCAGATTCGTCCGCACGAGTTTCTGCCAGCCGGACTCTTTTCTACTTTGTTTTTCCCAGCCAGTAGAATACCAATAGCTTGTTAAATATGCGAGACGACATTTTATTTATAAATTTGCAGTTTCAGATTGCAATGGTAGACGTGAGTTTTAATCAACGATTTGTGTTTTACAGGTACAGATACGTGCAACGATGATCTCGCGTGTCTTACTATGGCCTCCAACGACCGACTCGGGTTGGAAGCCATCAAATCTCTCCATAGTCAGCTAGATGATGATGCCAATGGAAACGTCGACCTCTCCGAATCAGATGATGTAATTGAAAATACATTAAGAGAATTAACAATTAACGTTGAAGCGTACAATATGTTACAGTATTAGAAACTTTTTTCTTCGTTTTATCAGAGATTCTAAGATGTAGAGAAACATTTGAAAGTGAATTATTTTTACGCTGATCTAATTGATGAATTATTATTTTCAGTTTCTGCGGGAAGAATTGCAGTACGAGGCGGGTTATGAGAGGAGACAAAGAGCATTTCATCACAATGACGACATGCATATAAGTGTGCGGGAGTTGTGGGAAGCATGGCTAAGATCTGAGGTAGAGATTGTCCATATCTGAGTGTCGGTTGTCTCGAGAAATACTGACTTAAGGACCTATGATTGCAGGTACACAACTGGACCATCGAGCAGACGGCCGAGTGGCTGATAAGCAACGTCGAGCTTCCTCAATATGTTCCTAACTTCATTCAGCATCGCGTTACTGGTGCAACTCTTCCGAGGTATCTCAAGTGGAACGCAAATTTGTGTTTATGTAATACTTTAGCGCGCTCTTTGTTTCCAACTAATGACAATTCGTAATCTCTTCTCTTCGATTTAGATTGGCTGTGAACAACATGCACTATTTGAGTAACGTACTAGGAATTAAGGACCCGATTCATAAGCAGAAAATCGCACTCAAAGCTATGGACGTTGTACTTTTTGGACCACCAAAAGGTATAGAGTTGTTGTTCCTTTTTGTCTCGTATTTTTGCGACGGGAAACAATTATGTGAATGTCAAGTAGATAATTGTAATTGGTCATTTGCTTTGCAGACAGTGGGCATAGCATCAAAGATCTAATTCTGATAACTTTATTGTTTGGCGCGCTGATCGGGTGTTGGTACGCTTACCAACAGAAGAAAACGTCACAGAAAGATTTGCAGAGAATGATGAAAGATATGGAGAGCCTACAAAAAGCGGAATTGGCATTAGTAAGTTCCCTTTTTTGTTTATTTTTTCGATGATAATTGAGTGGGTTTTATTCAGTTTTTATGTTTGTTATTTTAGAAAGAGCTGGAAAAGGCGAGAATGGAACAGGAAAGCTTGATAGAAAAGCAAAACTCAGAGCGCAACATGCAGGATGAAAACGGAAGACTGCACACTTCGTACTCAGACCTTGAGGTTTCTCAGCTCAAAGCTGAGATCGAAGTGAGTTTTGATTCAATATTTTTTGGTTTAAATTATTATTATAATTATATATTTATAATGTCTTTTGAAAAATTTTATAATACTTAAAAATATAGAATTGATGATCATCAACAAATTATTATTAAATACAATAAAAATAAACGAAATTAAAATTTAAATTTTAATTAAATAGTTTGATTGCAACAAGAACAAAAAATGTGTATGTCTTATTTTAAATTTGAAATCTGAATCATATCATAATTTGAATAGATCATAATTTTTCAAATTCCTATTATTTTTTATTCACTTTATATCTTCACTTAAATAAAATAAAAAACAAACATAGATATACAGCATTTACTCTAAATTAAATTTTAAATTTTAATTTTAATTTTTTTTTATATGTTAAAAATTTTTATGTATGTATTAATACTAATACTATATAAAATAAATATAATGCAAAAAGTGCAATAAAATATATTAATTTGTTTCAATCCAAATTCTAGAATGCACAATTATTAACCACCAAAATTGTAACTACGCAAAAATTACTTTTTACAGATGTTAAAATTAGAATTACAACGAGCCGAAGGTGAGCTCGAGGACCGATGTTGGTCACCGCCAGTGGGTCTTCAGCACTGGCTTCAACTCACCCATGAAATAGAAAACAAAGCCTACATGAAGAAGAAAATAGCCGCAGAAAAGCAACTGCAGAGCGCACGCGAAGCGGTAAACGCATTGCATATTAAATTTCATTGCTAGCAATTGAGCTGAACTTACTCATATACACTTTTACTTACATTTCAGTGTGAAAAGTTACGAAAGAAACGATCGAGTTTAGTGGGCGCATTTGTTTCCACTCACGGCAAGTCGATCGATGAAGTGGATAAAAGCATCGTTGAGGCGCGCACGGCGCTCAACGAAGTCACAGCCGAGTTACAGGAACGAGTCCATCGTTGGAAACAGATTGAATTACTTTGCGGATTCAATATCATTAATAATAATGGCTTAAATTATTTAGAGAATATATTATACAGAGGTGCCCCTAACGGCCGCAGTCTTGCTTTACGAGGTAAAGAAGAAACTCACAATGAAAAAGAAAAAGAAAAAAATCTTTTATTTGTTATATTTTATATTCAAGAAAAAGACTTTTACAATTTTATATTATGTTTCACAGGTCGTTTGAGTAGCCAAGACGATTTAGATGACGAAGCAAGTTCGATATATACCCCGTCAGGGTCCGGCGCTGCAGGTAAGCTGGAAACGGATGCCCCTGACTTCTCCAATTGACTGAACGTTAACTTATATTTGGTTTACATTTTGTACCACCTTTTTGAAGTAGTTCTCCCTCTTTTTGTCCTGTTAATGTCACTGCTTACTGCACAGACACAGTGTCTTCTTTAATTTTTTTAATCGATGACGGAGGGTTCGCTGTTGTAATGCACCAAATTCTGCGATTCCATGTACGGACAGTTTGCCGTCTTATTCAAATATTCCCTTTATAATGCTCAATTAAACATCGAACTGCTTGATTGTACTTGACATCTGTAATTAGCTGTAACTTTAGAGAATCTAATTGGATTATGGTGACACAGATAATAGACAATCGAATCTCGGGAAACAACTGCAGTTGGTTTTCGTTGCGATGTTAAATGCGAACGAATAGTTTGGAAAATTACAGCAGAGTTCTGTTCACTAAAAACGTTTGTTGAACTTGATAACTATAGTATTAACAATTATGATTTTCACGATGGCCTTCTTAAGGCCTTTCGGAGAAATCAGTCTTAAGGTTTACGTAATTCCTGTTTTTACTTTTGATATTGTATTTGAATATCTTGGATGTTTTTGTTGCAACTTAGCAAAAAGTTAATAAGTAAAAGTGTTGTGATTTGTGCAATTAATGCAGAATACAAACTTTTGCGATTGACTGTAAGATCGTGGAGTAAATAAAAAAAGTAAAGCTGGAATGAGACAAATCAAAATAAACAAGGGTTTGACTTAAAAGTAGTTTTTTGTACAGTTTTTTGCTCTTTTTGCGGATAGTAGATTTTGTACATAGAACTTTATAACGTTCCATTAGACCGACATCTACTATAAGACTTCTTTGTAAGTACTTTGGAAATACAGTTTTTGTATTTGACACTTTTTGTCTAAGGGATTTCGAGTTTTACATTATTTTGTATGTTGTTATATACAATAACATCGTAACATATTGTCGAATGGATCACTGCGTTTGAAATGATTTTATGTCGACACACGATTAGTTTTATTCACAATGTATATACATCTAATTATATATGTCAGATCATATATAATTAATAAACAAGCATAAAACTGGAATATTTTGATTTAGAACGTACACTTTTTCATTTTTTTTCCTCTAGTTTTGTTTAGTTTTTAGGTATTCAGGAACAACTCAGATTTATCTTTTTCTTTATGTAGACTTTTAACGCACACTAATTTTAATGAAAAAAGAATGAGACGACTTGTTCTTCAATTTTACATGACGATGAACTTGGTCACGATTATTTTAATTATAAAGTAAGTTTTACATGAATAATCATGAGTAATGAAGAACACGCATATCTGCATGAATGTTTGGTAATCGACTGGAATAACTTATTTCCCGTATGCTTTTCATTAGGCTTTTTGATAATGCATTTTTTCACGACAAAGCATTTTTGTTCTTTTATTTTTTATTTTTTTTTATTTTTTTAACATTTAATCGACTTTTTATTGTCACGTAATCAGGCTTGTAGTCAAAATGTAATTAATATATCAAAGCATGAAATGATTAATATTTTTTCTTCACTAGTGCGAATTAAAATTAAAAATTGTCGTTTGTCACTTACGATTATCTCGCTGACAAATCTTGTGATATTCTATTGTCGCTAGCAGCAGTGAAAACAATGGAAATTAATTGGTATCTTATGTAACCTAAAAATTAAATGTAATTTTAATAATTGCTTAATTTATTTTAGGTAAAGTAGTGCAAAAAGAACGACAAGATTTGTCTGTTCAGACCATCAAAATAAATAAAATTTCATAATATATCACAGCATTAGTAATTAGTCTTATGTAACTCAGAGGACTGAAGACTTTAGTAACTATGTGTCAGATATGAAATTATGCTATTATGAAGTTTACATCATTTTGTTGAAACCATCTTTGGAGGAAATGAAAAATTCGAATTTTCGCAGCTGTTACAGTTTCAAAGTAGTCTTAACAGCCTTTTTTCTCTTTTTCTATTCAATAAAATATTAAGTCAAAGATAAAGAAAAAAGATATGATAAATAAAAATGATTTATAAACTTGGTATAAAAAATTTAAATGTATTCAACGATGCAATATTCAAAAGAATGTTGAGTTTATTTTAACATTCTATGTTTAACATGAAATATAAAGTATCATTAAATTTATAATTTATTGAAATGTGTCGTATATTTAAAAAAAATCAAAATTTGATGCAAATTGCTAATAACAAATATTACTAATATAATTTGAATTTCTTTGAACTAAAAACCATTATAAATACTGAAACATGTTTATATACTGCTACTGCATAAAACCCCATAGCAACATATGTTTCATATATAACACATTTGTATAAACATAAAAACATAATACATAATCTTGTATTTAGTTACTAAAAAGCTCAGAGTAATAAGACTATGCCCTAAAATTGATTGTGTATATCATTCATTGGTAGACGATATTCTGTCGACAGGTATGATGGAAAATGTGACGTGGAAGGAATCGTCGTTACCTCCGGACTCGTCCTCAAGCGAGACCGGCAAGGACACGCCGCCCGAGACGGTACATTTCACGCTCGGCAGTGGGGAGAACGTCGAAGAGGTGATCAAGCCAGTAGTGCGCGACAAATCTGTGATCGTCCGCTCCTTCAGCCAGGACACCAACATGACCCTGGCCGAAGACAAGACCACCAGCCCGACATTCCTTTCGAAGAGCTCCTTCTCAGAAAACTCACTCGACCTGGCCGAGCGCAGGGCGAGAAAGCCGCCTCCAATGAAGGAGCTGCCGACCTTGATGTCGGTCGACGACGAGACCCTCTCGACCGATTCCAACTCCACCGCTGACAACGACGAGCTCAAGCGCCGCCGGCGCAAACTCCACTTTCCGGCCTTCCATAAAAAGAACAAGGCTAAATTGTCGTGATGTTCGCTAGTCTCCCGCCATCGCTTCGCCTCGGACCACACTCGAGAGCTGCACCTCGCGGACGCGCATGCGCCGCGCTTGCTTCTCAAACCAAACTCGCTCTTATCATTAGCCAATGGCTGTCGAAAGTGTGTAACTACGTTGGTCAGCTGGGCCGATGTCAAAATCGAGTCATACTGCGCAACTATTCGCCCTTGAGATCATAACAATGATTTTCTAACACTTGACCAAGACCAAATTTTTGATAATTGCTTTTATGAGTCTTTTGGGGAATCGTTTTATTGTTGCTTACAGAGTACTTGGAAACCACTTTTGGCGAACCGTCATAATGATTAGAAATATTGCGTCAGGTCAATTTTAAGGGCAGGACATTGGACGAAGCTTTGCATGACTTAAGAGTAGACTATTGGGTGTCGTTAGAGGCTTTAAGAATACAGATAAGTCGAATTGTGATAAAAATATCGTAGTTATGCATTCTCGATTAACTTAATGTTTTGTCTTCTTTTCTTTGATTATTTGTTGTTATTGTTTTACCGGTGAGCTATTGCATTATTTGTATCTTGAACGATGTGAGACTTGTAACTGGCGACTGGACCGCGCAGTGGCGAGTTGGCGTTGTATTCTGGTCAGTCAATTTTCTCGTTGCAATTTTTAAGTGTCACAAATTTTGTGTCTAGAATGTGAATTATTTTAAGATTCGCCTTTTTTAGCTGACAGTGGTCTTTTCAAATAATCGTATTTTACTCGGTTTTATTATCGTCAAGTCGATAATTCAAAATTTCAATTACATTTTATCTGTCGTAATAAAAATGCAACTTTATAGTAGTTTTCTCATTATTCTGTCAATTTTGTTTGTTAACAAATTTATATTGATACTTCAGAAGATCTGTGTGTAACGGTTAAAATCAAACACTTTCTATGTGTTTAACGAATGCCTAAAATATTGTTATCGAAAGTTTGATGTTTTTCAAATGGGCTTCCTATTGTACATAAATTCGATTCTTCAATGATTTGAAGAGAGAAATATTCAAATTATATTGTTATAAAAGTTTATCGGGATTAATAACTTTCTGACTCTATATGACATCTTATGTGAATAAATATAACAATAGTATATGCAATGTAAATTCAAACATCTGCTATATTTGTAAAAAAAGAAGTTTGGAAATAAGAGCGATGTTCATACATGTGTGAATATTTGACAATGAATTGGTTGTAGATTACGTTACCATATACCTCAGCACTCTAATTCGTAAGACCAATGAAAGTAAATCGAAAAATATAATCGCGCACAATTGCCTTTGTGTGTTTTGTAATCAACCAAAACGATGTAAGATAAACTGTATAGATAAAAAACAATACAAATTAATTATGTTATGAATTGCAGTTGAATTAGCGATGCTTATTCCGACGTTGAACTGACTGACAATAACTTTTACTCGTTGATTCAATGTATTTGCATTGCTCCGAATTAGAAAATGCAATTTTCGTTGATGTTGATAGTATTTTTATGATATATATAAATATATATATATATAACCTTTTAAGAAAGCTCTTTACCAGTATAGCTCACTTTGTTTCTTTTTTTGTCAAAAAGCTGAGTTTTATGAACATAATTTTCAGAGAGAATTAATTTGTTGAACTCAACTTTTAATCGTTTTTCTTCATTTGCCGTAGATTTAATTTCTTTCTATTTTTAAACAGTAGTTGTGGAACCTTGAAAAAACTCAGATTCAAAGAAGTCAAAGTTCAACATGTTCAAAAGTTAAAATAAAGAGAATCGATTAAAAGTGATAAAGTATTTTCAAATTCATGTCAATTTTTAATAAATCATAATTGGTTGCATTGTATTTTTATCCAAACAATCAGCTTCATGAAAGTCCGAATTATTAGTGATCTAAAATAATTGTTTAAAAAATTGTATGTACATACGTATCAAAGAAAGTGCAATTTTCAGTCTTATATTATTGCGTTGTAATCATGTAAATTTAACATTATCATAAACTTTGAAGTTGTGTAAAAACGTGACGAAGACATTATTTTTTAATGTAATTTAAATTATTATATTTAATATTCAAAAATCGAAAAATAGATAGGATATTAATTAACATAATATTAACTATTACGTTTTCGAAAAGGGGCACAGATCAATTGAAACGATGACTTCTAAAATCTGCGATTTTTCGAACTGAAACTTTTATGACAACTTTTACTGTATGATACAACTGTAACTTTACATCTTTTTACGAAGAAAAAATAGAATGAACATATCGTGTAAATTTGATATAAATGACGTAGGGTGTTTTTAATAAGCGAACATTTTGTATATTAAACGATGAATGTGAAACAGTCGATGCAAAACGTTGACTGATTTTTTATCGACTTACGTTTATTGTACATTTTCCGACGTCGACGTGGTTTTGAAGAAATGGTTTTCATCAGAAATTGACATTTTATTTTTACAATACCGACGGGGTAGTCAATGACATTTCAACAAAACGTAATACAAGTTTTAAACTGATAAGTCTGGAACCAGATTTCAAAGGAAACGAAAGACAAATTGTGCCGATGTTATACTTACGACAAATTATTTTTTGCTTTTATATAGACGTTTAGTCGCTATGCAATTTCATCATAGTTGTTTGTTTGGTCGAGCTTCCATTTTATCGTAGTTTCCTCTTTATGTACTTACAACATTTTTTGTGTTTCTCACACTGTACATAATTTACTCTTAAAAAAGGAAACGATTTACAGTTCAAATTGTAAATGATTGCAACAGTCGTTGAGCGTGTAATTCTCGAATTATCAGTTTACATTCAGTCGCTCGACATTTCAACCAGTTTTTAATTTCGACAATTCAAACTACTTTCTTGTCTATATTGAGTGATTATGCGAATGAAAGAGAGAAACTGCACAAACATTATTTCATAAATTTTTGACTCGCGAAGTAATATGGGTGTAACTTAAACGCAATCAAAAACATTTATGGTTTGCTAAAGCGTAATCTTTGTTTCTTTGTAGAAATATTTTTCCGTATAATTATTTATAAGGCGTGAATATTTTTAATTCAACGTTCGTATAGAATAAAGTGCTTTGTAGTAGCGTCCCTACTAGCTCTTACCACGAGGAGCAAATGAAATGAAACAAGAATTTGAAGAAGAAACTTGTACATCTTAAACTGTTGATAAACTGTAAATTAATTATCTCTAAGGAAATAGAATACAGCATTACCCATGTTATTATTTATACAGTATATAAAACGATGAATTGGAATAAAAGAGTCCCGTCCAAAATTGAATATCTCATTTCGACCTTTATATTTAGACTTAGTTATTTTAATAAATACAAATAAGTAGTGATAAGTATGTAATCAGTTCACAGCTCTGATAAATTATTTAAAGCACTATTGGTATTTATATTTAACAGTAAAAACAACTCGATATTTTAATACCGCTTGCAATGTGGACACAGAAAGGTAAATCATTGTGAGTTTTAGTTCATTTTCTTGTGGTATTAAATAACTTATTTTGTGTTGTAATACAGTGGTAGAACTTAAAGTAATCAAGTTCTAAGTAACTACATGAATGATTAATAAATAACACTGATATATAATTTTGTTTATATTTAAACAATCGACATGTGAACATATCAGAGTATAAAATCTTTTGAATTGAAATAGACTTTTTTGTTCTCATAAAATATTATGGTATTAAAAAAAATGAAATTAACGTATTTTTGTTGGATTGTAACTTAATTGAAAATGTTAATTGCATAATTATTTTTAAGATATTATTTCATGAATTTTATTTTATATTTATACAGTATCATTAAAAGACGAAGTTCAAATTGTTAACAGTTATTATGAAAAAATAGAATACAGTAAGTATTTAATCGTTAACTTTAATAAAAATTTTTTTTTTAAATAAATGTATTGGTAAATTTATAAACATAAAATAATATCAAAATTGAAGTTTTAAAAACGAATGTTTAAGAAATAATAACTTGAAATAATTATTAACCAAAATGTGTTTTTTGTTAGTTTGTATTCTTCATTTTCAATTTTCCACAATTTATATTTATTATAATTTATACCATGAATACAATTTTCCCAATATTTTATTTAACAGAACTTGATATTTTTAATATTTTTTCACAAAGTACTTAATCATTATTTCTTAAATATTTATTTTTAAAACTTTCATTTTAATTGTATTTTATTTT
>JABFQD010005274.1:0-10876 GCA_022817045.1 Psix sp. ZL-2020
GACAAAGTTTTGGTGGCTGGGTTTTGAAAAAGTGAAAGACATGGCAATCGTTTCCACGCGGAGGCAATAAAAAACGTTTCACTTGATATTAATGCTGAAACGTTTGATGAAAAAAGGAAAGCTACAAAAATTCGTTTTGCATCTTTGGTTGCTGAAAGTAATGTTTCTATAATGGCTGCGACACAATTTGCAGTGTTTTTCAAAACCATTGGCTCTAAAGATATTATAAAAGGAATGAAAAACGTCTGATTTAACGAATAAAAAGTGGATGGCAATTTTTGCAAGATTTGTATATCCAAGAACTTTAGAATGCGAAGTTCAAGTGTTAGAATAAGTTTTACTTGACACACAAGTTTGTTCGGCTGTGAAATTATTCAAAGCATATAAACAGACGATGTACAGATTTAGCATTCCTTTTACCAATATGATTGCAGTATCATGTGATAATGCGTCCGTTATGACCGGTCGCAACGAATGATTTTGAACTTTTTTTAAACATGTTTGTTAAGAAATTTCGAACGCTTGCGAGAATTTACTTCGAAAGGTTTCAACGTTTTTGTGCATTAGCCCGAAACGACATGCTATTTTCGAAAAAATGCAACAATGTTTTTAAAATAATTCGATGCAAATTTTAAAATTGGCTAAAACTTGCTGGCTATCTCGATCTGCATGTATACAAGAGTTTTGACAAATTGGAAAACGTTGTTACTGTTTTTTAGAGAAATTGCGATTAATGATAACAACACAACTGCCTAAACTCTTCTGGATATGATGCAGAAACCGGAAACCAAAGCATACTTTTATTTCTCAAATTATGCTTCAAAAGAATTTCATAATTTCACTGTAAAGTTTCAAGCTATTGAAACTCGTATTCATGTCCTTCAGCTCTCGTCTGCTGAATTTTTATGAGAACTATTGAGATATATTATTAAGCCAAGCATTGTAAACGATCTGAATGCAATTCGTAATTTCGATTTTTCTGCGCAATGCAATCAATTACCAATTTATGAAATGTCGGTTAAAGTGTCGGCTTTGCTTTTTCTTCAGGAAATCGAACAAAAACTGTTAATGTTGTCGAAAATATTGCAACAAATTTGGAGGCATTAATTTTGGCGCTTTGGAACAAAAGTGGCAATCATTACCAAATGTATTTCCCATGCAGTAGCATCTCAGCTTTGTGCATATGAAATTCGATGAGATGTGGAAAACAGCTGCTTTACAATGTGATAGTGGAAACAAAGATAATATTCCTCAGTTGCACAGTCTAGTTAATATTGTAAGATGTCTTGCAAATTCAAATGCTGATGCCGAAAGAATATTCTCGGTGTTAACAGATATTGTAACAAAATAACGAAATAGATTAGCGCCGTCGACTATCAATGCTTTGTGTGTAGTAAAAAGTAGGTTAAAAAGTTGACGGTAGAAAGCTGCAACCATGGTTGTTGATGAGAGATATTTTTCATTGATGTCCTCAGTTAACTTATACAAGGAAGAAATCAAGGATAAAATCACGTTGCAAACACATGCGAGTGAAGAAATTGATCCTTACGACTTCTTTCTAGAAGATGAATAATTGAAACAATTATTGTTACTTCATTAAGCGAATACTTTTATAACATAAATGGTCTGCCTAAAATGCGACATTCTGGACAATGAGTTAGTTTAAAAAAGCGATTACCTGTAAACGATTAATGTTTCGCCTAAAATGCGACATTGTCGACATTCAATTAGTTAAGTCTGTAAAAAAAGCGATTAGTTGTGAACGATTAATGGTCTGCCTAAAATGTGAAATTTAGAAAAATAACTTATTTTTGTTAGTCAAAAAGCAATTAATTTTAAGACATGAATGGTGTGCAAAACATGCAACTTTTAGAACATTTATACATAGTTTAGGTAGTTATTAAAGTACTACATCATGAATGGCATGCCTTAAATGCGACATTTAGGACATTGCATTATTGTTTTACTTTGTTTGAGAAATCGGGGTTACAAGTTATGGATAATCAACAATCACAAACACAAAAAACATAAAATAATTCTGACAAAATGAAATTTCGCAACACTTTTCTTTTTACTTAATTAAAAATAAAAAGGAATCAAAGAAAACCTTAGACTCCCTCTTTGTTTAAACAACTCGTCTATCTTTATTCCAAAAACAAAGGATTCAGGGCACTTAGAAACAGGGAACCGTCCCTGAAAATAAAATTTAGAAAATCTGAATTAAATCTAAACTCTAAAATAACTCCAAAATTCGGTGCGAAGCATTTTTATAAACACGCGCTATCAGAAAATGCGAGAAGATAGCGTCGAATTTCTAAATGAGTTTTTGATCGATTCCGATCGCCGTTCGCTCAAGCCGCAGGTTCGCAGATGGTCCAACCGTAGAATTTTGTTTCTCCACTTATTGTTAACAAATAAATTGTTGAGAGAAATCGCTTAGCTGCTCGCACGCTCGCCGTCAAGTAGTGAAAATCCGATTTTGGTTTTCTTTTGTTGTGCGCGTTTCTCTTTCCAGCTAACACAGGAGCAGATCTGGCTGAACGCTCGTGGTGCATTAGCTGATTGCCGCCTTGGAACTCATCGTGGTCGAGCACTCGACTCCATTTCAATTTGCCGCTTTTGTCACAAAGTGAGTAAGGGGTGACCTACCCTCGCTATCCTTCTTTGATTCAGTTCAGCGGGAACCGCTAATTTTCCTGACTCGTCCCCACGAGCAACAGGTGGTTCCACAATGCAGTGAACCACCTCTGCAATATTAATGAAAATTGAGAGATAAATGATTGCTACAACTTTGAGTCTCAACAAGATACAAAACGCACTAATCTCTTATACAAACCTTGATTAGCTTTGTAAAATAATCAGTTAATTAACTTTAACATTCATTGTATTCGCTTCTGCTGAGTTGCATAGAAATTGCGCAGTTATTTTGATTGAACCAGAAACGTTGTTATACTTACCTTGATTTAGTAAAATTGATTTGTATCTACCGACATGTGCGTGATAATTATTGAAATAAGCTGATTATAAAAATGAAAATTGAGCAAGCAATCACTTGTTACACTGAGAATGTTCCGCTTGGTTTTTTGTTTCTCGAGCAAACTTAATACGACGTTGAAAATTCCGCGTTATTGGTAAAAAATCTACTGTAGTTAATTTTGGCAGAGTTAGGTTAGGTTCGCGCCACCACATGTGGTGAATTCGCAGGTCTTAGGTTAAGTTAGCTTTAATTTTGCAAATGATCGAACTTGAATTGGAAGTCACTAGTGCCGATAAAAATGCGCCGTATTTTTTCATGCAATTTATTTTCTTCTCTTTAGTATTGTATTTTGTTGCGTAATGAATAAGTTTGGGTTTTACCTTGGTAAAAGCCCACTACCACTTACATTGGTAGTGGGCTTTTCTCAATGTTGTTTATACTTTGTTTACCCTACTACTCGAGGGTTTCCCTGCGCTGGGCACAAAATTCTTCGCTTTTGTTTTGTCGTAGCTCCACCCTTGAAACCCCTCAAACTTGCATCTTTTAGTTATCAATCCAATTTGAAAATTGCTAAACTAAAAAGTATCATAACCTACCGATACTGGAACGAATGAATTTTTTCTATTATCATTAATTGGAATTGTTTACTGGAGTCGTGATATACGTACATTATATTGTGATGACTCAAACTTTAATAATTCTCTGTGCATGTACAAGTTCTACTTTTTAAATTATTCAATACAGTCCATATTTTAAACCGTCTATCATAAGTCTGTTTTTGAATTTCTCTATTAAACAAATTAAATATTGAGAATCCCCCAGAGGTCAATAGGCGCACAATTAAGAGGAAATTTTATACTTAACAACAATGTGTAACTCCAAGTTAAAACTCAGACAAAATTATAAACAATTAAACCACTTTATACAGTAATTGTGTTCAATGACAAACCTTTCTAAAGATCGCGGCACCTTAACGTGGTGAATTGGCTTATAACTTTTATGAAAAATGTATACAAGCTATACGAAGGAGAGACCCAACAAATATAGTATATCAAGATTGTAATATCCGTACTATTGAATATTGTACTACATATGATTATTTTCAATAAATAATTTTACGAGAATCAATCTGTGTTACTTCAATATAACTTTCCTGGTAGCTAAATTATGTGTCTCAGAAAACCTTTACAAAAAATGCATGCAAATCCAATTCCGCATTACCCTACATTATTTACATAAATTTGAGATAGCAACGAAATTTTTTGAATTTTCTAGGTTTCGAGAAACCAAAAATTATTTTTTTCATTCGTGTATTAATTTGAACGTAAGATTTTTTGATGTTAACAAATTATTTAAATAAAACAGCACAATGAGGAGGTATATTTACTCAAATTTTATAAAAATCATCTAAATAAACGGTGGTTAAAAGGGCTTGTACGGTTTTAGCCTTTTTTGAGGTTTAAAAACGGAGAAACAATAAAACTTATCTTTCAAGAAACATAAGAAACAAAATTTAAATACTGTCGAGAAAAGTAATATTTATCCAACAAAAATTTGTGAACTGAAAACACCATTTCCAATTTGACAATGGAATTTTCATAAACGTACCATTTTTTAATCTATTCGAAAATAAGTAAGCGTTGTTTTATGGAAAGTACTTAGCATATATTGATTCATACTGATACTCTGATTATATTGGACAAAGAATTTCGACATTTGGTTGCATAGGGAAAAAGTTATGACCATTTGAAAGTGGTGAAATTAGAATATTTGACGAGAAAATCATGAAATGCGAGCGGCGTCGAGGGTCGAAATGGGAACCGGAGCTCGCAGATTAGTATTTAAGTGATCATATTAAGTGTTTCGACGATTTGAATTTGTTAGACAAAGAATCGCGACGATTGGTTTATGAGGGAAAAAGTTATGGCCATTTAAAAGTGGCAAAATCATAATATTTGACGACAAAGTTGTTCAAATTGCTTAGAAATAAAAAAAAAAATTATGCTAATGAAAATTATTGTAAAAATACTACTCATTCAAGATATCGTTACTAGTATATGAGTTAATTAATTTAAATTGGATTTGATAATCGTACATGACTGTTTCTTCGCAGAAAGGAAACTGTTGCATGACTTAGATTTAGTGCTGAAAAGATCCTCGAAATTGCTTACTTGATGAATTTATGATGCTTATTTTAATGTTAAATTATGCAGATAATTTTCTAAATGTATTAATATGCTATTGTTACGTCCGGGGTAACGTCTATGGTTATGGTAGTGTAGAACTGCTATAATTTCTATGTTTAAAGGGATTGGCACTCAGAAAAAGAAGTTGAGATATTTAAATTTAAATCAGTGTTTTTTTAATTTGATTTTATTAAATTCTATGGGAAAACAATTTAGAGTCTATTTTACTTTTAAGATGAAATCATCAATCTTACCTTGGAAAACAATAATAATTTGATAAAAGAGATTCAATACCCAATTATCAGAATCAATTTGATTAATTGTTAGAACTTGGTTGCAAATAAGAAATATGAGTTATTAATTTAATTTCAATTCAAGGCATTTAGGAACACTCTCAAATGATCCCACTTAGTAAAAGATGAATTTTATTATTTGTTAATTTATTTTATTATTTGCCTTGAATAATTACTTTAATTAATTTTAATTCGAGTCGAAATTTTATGTATGTCTTTTAGGAACGCATTTTTAAGATTGAACTTGCGTTTGGGAATCTAAAATTATGTTAATTTATTATTATTCAAATTAAAAGAAATGATTTGAACTATTTAATTAAACATGTGGAAAGTAATAATTAATTCAAATTAAGCATTGAAGCTCAGTCATCATAATACGTCTTGTTTATGCCGTAAGTGAATTAAGGTTTAGATTATCTCACTTGAGAGTAAAATTCAATAGAACTAATTCCAACGTGTTGAATAATATGTTAAAAAAAAGCACTAGTTAATTGATTGTATCTTTCAATTATTGGGGTAATTTATTTGTTAACAATTTTAATTAATTCGTTAATAAAAAAAGAAAACCCTTTTTTTTAATGGGTTTTAAATAAGGGTTTTAAGAACACGGTCATGACAATATTAACATAATTTGAATGTAATTACTTTTTTAAATTATTTGTTAATAATATGTATTAATTTTATATTATTTAATTTATCATTTTATTTTAATTAAGCTTCTTAATTTGGCAATTTCCAGTTGAACAATCCTAGAGAAATGTTTTCAGGAACACTTCAAAGGTACTTATTTATTTCTCAATGTCAAGTTATTAAGTAAATTCTTCTGTTCGGATAAATAAATTAAATATTAGTTAAATGTTTCTTCAGAGTGTATATTTCCATTTAGCGTGAAGTAAGGTCTTTAAATGTGTCTTTTCGGAACACACTCAAGGAAGTCTATAGGTGAGAAATATATATGAAGGAATTTAAATTTATATTTTTTGGGACTAATTACCTTGATTAGTTAAAAGACATAATCGTAATATAATCGAAGTTTATTAACTTAGTTAAAAAATGTTGAAAAATTTTTACATTAGAAATATAAATTTTAATTATTATTAAAAGAATCATTTTTGTATATGTTCTTATATGTTAGGTAATTAATTCTGAATAGTAATCAATTAACAATCAATTAGTTAAATAATATTCCGGTTGTTTAATCTCACTCAGATGTATTTACGAACACTTGTGTGGGAGTTAAGTTTTTGAACACGCGGAATGGAAAAGAGGACTTTAAATGCAATGTTGTAGGTTATTTTTCAGTAGACTAAGTAATTGATTAATAACAATGTTTATTGTTTATAGTTTATACAAATATCAATGTTGTAAGTAAAACTTAAAATTAAACCCTTTAAAAAATAGTAGAATCTTAAATTTATTATTTAATAATTATTTTTATTTAATTTTGTTAAATAGTTAAATTACTTTCTATAACTATTTTTTATTCATTTGATTAATTCGAACAATTACAATTTTATTTGATTCAATAACTTATTTAATTAATTCGAAAACAATTATTAATTATAAATTTTTTGAAGAGAATATGAATTTAACAATTATTAGTAAATTGACTTTTTAATTGTTTTCTTTTAATTAAATTAGTTAAGTTTTTTTTTATATCATTATTTATCAAGTTACAATAAATTTTTGTACTTGTATGTTATTTGAATTTGGCTGATGATCTAGGTAGAGGGCGTAGCGAGTTGCACGCACAATTAAAAAAAAAACTATCACCGGATGGAGTTCACTGAATGCTCCGAGACAAGGACCGCACTGAGCTTGAATTGAACTGACTTTTTGGATTTTTTGGTGGAGTATTTAAAGAGAATCTAAGGTATGGCTAAATGCGACTTTTTGGGTGGGAAGTTTTTCCGCGAATTAATTCACGGTCGCTTTCCCAGTTTGCCCGTTTTGATTTTTATGATACCATAAAATGAAAAATTTTTATTAGTCTCTCAAGTTTACAATTTACATGGTGAGGAAATTATGATAAGTTTGATTTGATAGTTTAAGTCATGTTAGCTTAATTCGGCGTAACAACTTTTTTTCCCCTTTCTTTGTATTAGTCAATTCAAATTTGAGAGCATCTAAAATTATCTGAAAATGCGCATTGGAATAGCTCATTAAATTAGTCAAGGGAGCATCTCTCGGCTCCTCTTAATTGCACTATTTCTGGTACTTGAGCTATTTAGATGAGCCTTAGATTTCCTTTTCTATGGAAATTGTAGTTGCGACAATAGGATGTCGTCGCTGTACCGATTTCCATAATTTTAGAAAGTAAACATTAAGTGGTACCACTTGAAAGGTCAAGTGCGTACCGAGTCAGTTTGGTTCCAGTCTCGGAGGTGACAAGTCCCATCATGGTGAGATTATTCTTTACGTATGTTTTTATTTATTTTTAAACGATGCGTCGGCATCATTTAACTGAATGAAACGGCATCTCGCTTCAGTTGGGAAAAGCTGCTCATCGATTTAATGAAAGGGCCTGGTTCGTAATATGCTTATGAATTGTCAATGAATCTTGTCCACAATTCTAAAATCAGGGCAAATTCGTAAGCTATTAAACGTCGAGGACGACTATTTTGGTCGTCAAATCTGAAAAATCAAATCTCAATATCCCATTTGTTCGACCTAAGACTCTTAACATGGACACCTTTTGCTCCTACCGTACCTCGAATATATACAATTTCTATGAAAGCATCAAGTCCATCTAAGGACATGGACTAGTCATTGCACGAAAATTGTCCTCTCGTTTCTTCTTCGGTGTACCGTTTCATTTTCTTCATGATAGCATCATCCATGATTAGACATCCGAGTATCTACCTTGAGTTGAATCTCTTCTTCCAGGTGGCTTAACACGCGAACGTCTTCCCAGAGAAAAAAGAAGAAGAATCTCTCTGTGATGTTGTGACTATAGTATATACGTAAAACAAAAGTGAATGTTTACTATGAAAATGTTATTAATACTTTTTCCAAAACATAGTTATCTAATTAACATTATTGTTGTTTCCAATTTCATATTTATTACTACTTACCGTTTTGATCAGATTATTCTGCATCAGAATCATTTTCAGGAGTTCCTGATGAATCTGTAGATTTCATTTCAAATTCATCTACTTCATCAAAGTCGTCATCCTTGTTACCACTATATCCAGATACATTGTCAAAAATATTTCTTAATTCATTAAGAATGCAAGTGTTGGTAATCCTTTTTCAATTTCTCGCCTATTTGTGAGCGCTTGCGCGTCCCCACCTTATATATTTGTGTTACCCGATTATCACGCCCTCTCTCGAGCTTAGTCTTTGTCTGATATCGATGTCGATCGGTCACACTTGTTCTTTGTATTTCTTAAATTCATTAAAATAACAGTTAGTCTTTTTATCTATCCGCTGCGTTTTTATTGTGTTTTTCTCAGGCCTTAACAGGTTATGGGCCCAGACTCGTCATAAACCAACTAGTCCGGAATTAACGCGAGTGTCCATAACGAATCGCGCCATTGTCGAAAGAGACACGCGTCGATCGCGAAACACGTCGCGAACATTCCAGACCGATCCGACGCAATTTTGTGCCAAACGCGTCTCAACACGCCTCGACCGGCATTTTCATCGCGCGCGGCATAGCAAAAAGTGAATAGCAACGCAGTATTTTCAAGTACGAGTGTTGAAATTACGAAACCGTCGCGAAATTCACGAAAATGGCGGATCAAAACGTAGCGGGATCAGTGAGGTTAATTATGTTAACAAAGGACAATTTCGACTCGTGGAAAATTCACGCACAAGCAATGTTGATCCGTAACGACATGTGGGGTTATGTCTCAGGTGACTTGCCGGCCCCGGCTCTCCCGGAACCTCCGGCGCAGCCCACAGCGGAACAATCCGCCGCACACAAAGCGTGGATCAAACAACATCTCAAACCCAGATCGGACATCATTTTGGCGATTAGTTCCTCGGAATTAAAGCATATGCGCGGATGTGAAACCTCAAAGGCAGTTTGGGACAAAATCGAGGCAGTTTATGCACCGAAGGGACCGGCACAAATGGCGTCGTTACTAAGGCAGTTACTGCAGAAGAAGATGGCGGAAGGAGGCGATGTACGCATCGACATGGCACAGTTCTTCGAAACTGTTGACAAATTGGAAGCTATGAAAGTGGAAATCAACGAGAAACTGCTCACCCTCATGCTGATGCAAAGTCTGCCAAGCAGTTACGACCTCTTCAAACGAGCCATCGAATCACGAGACACTCTCCCTCGACTAGAAGTACTCAATCGACGAAGGAGGACGACAACCAACACGGGGTTATGTACGCTAATTATCAGAAGCCCGCACCGAAGCCCGCGCCGAAGCACGAGGATTCCAAAACTTAAGCAGGTGAAAAGGAAAAATATCAGGGTGAAAAGAAATCGCAAAAACCGTACCGGTGCAGTTATTGTAAAAAACTCGGCCACAAGCTTGCGGATTGCTACAAGCGAAAAGCCAAGGAGAAGGACAAGGCGAACGTCGTCGAACAAGTCTACTTCCTGGAAAAGGTCAACGGTAAATCATGCGATCGAGCAAACATGGTGCAGCAATCTTCAGGTTGGTGTATCGATTCAGGTTGTACCTCTCATATGTGTAACGATATCAATGCTTTTGCCAACGTGGTTGAAGTTTCGAGCGGATTGAAACTTGCGGACGGAACCGCCACGCATGTCGCAGCGAAGGGCGATGTGGACATCGTCGCCTCAGTAGGCAATAACAGCAAAGTAATCAGACTCGAAAATACTTTGCTCGTACCCAGTCTGAAGAGCAACTTGATTTCCGTCTCGAAGATAGTCAATACTGATCACGACGTCTTATTCAACAAGCATCAGGCAGTCGTGACAAATCCCCAAGGAGAAGTCCAGCTCGTGGCAAAGCGTGATGGTGACCTGTTCTACTTGAAGACTCAACTCGACCACGCTCTCACAACCATCGAACGTTCGGACATCGACGTCTGACACGAGAGACTTGGTCATCTGAACGAGAGGGACCTTATCACGATGAGAAAAAACGAAACAGCCATCGGCCTAAATATAAAAAGCAACAATAAAATCACTCCTTGTAACGTTTGTACTGCCGCTAAATTGTTGTCTTCTCCTTTTCAGAACAGAACGCAGAGATCAGCTGGGATCCTGGACCTTGTACACTCCGACGTGTGCGGCCCCATGCGCGTCGAGTCTCTGGGGGGCGCTCACTACTTTGTCACATTTATTGACGATTGTAGTGGGTGGTGCGATGTACACTTCATGCATAGCAAAGGAGAGGTCCTGGAAAAATTCAAGCTCTACAAGGCGATGGCAGAAAAGCAGACAGATCGTAAGATTCGTGCCTTGCAGTCTGTTCACGGCCAGGGTTCCTGCA
>JABFQD010005275.1:0-10876 GCA_022817045.1 Psix sp. ZL-2020
AATCTGTTTATCACACGGCATACACTTCTATATACCTCGCAATAATTAATAAGAACACCACTGCAACAATTAATACACCAAAATCGACTAACTTTCGCAAGTTTTTCACGTTCGTTTTTCCGAGAATTGCTGTATTCTTTTCTGTTCTGTTTAAAAACAAGCCGCCCCCGCCCCTCCAAGACGCAAACACTGGTCGCATTCAGAGGTACCAATTTCATATTTCATTTAGTATCTCTTTTATATGTTTTATTATTGTACTCGCATTTAAGCATACTTATTTTTTTTTTTTTTTATAGTATTGAGAAATTCAATTAATGTGTCTTTTTTTCGATTATTATTAAATTAACATCGAACATCGATGCATCGGACCTGAAAAAAATCGGTTTAATTAATCGATTAATCGAGTAAAAAACATCGACCGTTCGATTCATCGACGGACATCGCACATCCCTATTTGGTAAGGTTAAGATATGAGTTAGATATGACTATATCGTAAATATGTGATCATTATGATTATTATACCTATAGTGTAGCAATGGAATGACGGTGGCATAGTACTGCCATGGATAAAGTATTAATACGATGTGATCATGACATGACTCTGATATAGCTGTGACTTGGCTTCAACTTAGCTATCGTATATTGTAACATGAAAACTACATTTTTCTCCTGTCGGAGAGAAAATTTCTTCGGATATAAAAACGTGTTTCTTTCCTAGAAAACGAAATGAAAACATACCCGGATAACCAGATTTAGGATAATTTTCTGTAAATTTTATGCAAAACGTTTACATAAACTTTACACAAATCTAACTCCCTATTAATCTGCATAATTTACATAAATCGTATACAACAACCACAGTTTAAAAAAAATTGTTTTTTTAGTTTATTTCATATTTTCCAATATTTCCATTACTGAAAAAATTCATGTAAACGGTTTGTGGAAATCATGCAGGTTAATGAGTCAGGTTAATAAATAAAAGTAGTTGCATTAATAAATAATGCAAAACTAAAAGTAGTGCAATTTTTTCACACATATCTGGTTGGTTACTTTTACTAGTGACAACGAGTCTTTGCGTTAAAGCATTGTAAATAAAAAACAAATAGGTGTGTTTTTAAAAGGTTTAGTTTTAAAACATGCAGTCAGCTTTTCGTTGGTAATGAGTAAGGTTGTTCTTTAGGTGTATGCGAAGTGGGTAGCATGTAGATAGCTTTAATTAGCTCGATTATTCATATCGATAATATAGATTCCGTGGTGTAGTCGTTGGAAAGTTCTGTTTTTTTAACTCTGGGTTTTTATTTGATAGGAATATTCAATTCGTGCCAATTCTAACATTAAAGGTATGGCGGGAGCTTTTCAGCCCTTGCGCGAGAGATGCATTAAAGACAGGGATACCAGGTTTATTCCAAAAAGCTTGCTGTAGACGATAAGGTTGATTCTCATGATATTAACAACGATAATTTCCTTATAGATGACTATGTTAAAGATCAATTGAGAAATCGGTACAACAGATCTCGTGCATCTCCTTTTGAGGAGAAAAAAAATAGATTCGACAGTCTCGTTAGTTCCAGTTCCTCGAGGTAAGTCCTCCATGAGCCGAGCCCTGAGTCGGTTTGGCACGCTGATGTCGAACTCATACAGATTGAAACATTCTGGGAAAAATAAATTTAAAATTGATTTTTTAGGATATGAGAATGCGAATAATTTTGTTAGTGAATTTAATAGTGAAGTTAATCCTCTGTTTGAAAATGAGATCTGGAGGGCCTTCATCCCAAATTTTAAAGTAATTAAAGTTATGGTGTTGAGAAGCATTTTTAATGATGATGTTACTGCAGAAGAAATCTGCCAAAATATCGAACCCCACCCTAGATACTCCCGTTATTTCTCAAAGCCTTTTAAAGCTGAACAACTGAAGAAGTTTGTCACGGAAAAAGACGGTAAAAGGGAAGTAGTCCCTATTAAAGTATTCATAGCGTTTCTTAAAAGTCCTGAGGTTCCCAAGAAGATGCTCTTTCACAAAGTTGAAATGAGGTTGGCTCCTTTTGTTGATTGTGTGAAAAAATGCTTCTTTTGCTATAGATTTAGACATTTGGACAAGTTTTGCAAAAATAAGGACGTATACTGTGGCTATTGTGTCAAAAAAGGACATGATGAGAGAACTTGTAAATTGGTGGTGACCCCTAATGAATTAACTGTTTGAGACAATAAAAGGATGATTGTAAATATCTAGCGGGTTCAAAAAGTTGCCCCATCTTTCTCTTGGATAAAAGAGTTAAGTAGTCATGACGTTCCATAATAAGAACCATGATGAGGCACTAGAGTTCTTAGAAAAAAATAGTGGTAAGGTTCTTAGTCGTCCTCATAAATACTTTGATGCAATAAAAGTAGACATTGGAAAGATAATTACAGAAGTGAAAAACAGCAGAGACAAAAACTCTCAGAAAAAAAAAGAGTGAATAAAGAGAGAATTAAAGGTGTCAACTCTAACTTCGACCATACGGAGTCAGAGAAGTTGTAGTAGTAGTGTGAAAGTTGGTTCCAGAGACAGAGGAAGTCTTTATAAAAACAATTAAGCAAACAGTATGTTTAAAATACATACTAAATCGTATAGTTTAAGACGCTAAAAAAATAAACTAAAATTAAAACTAAAACTAACAAATTGACAATACGTGAAAAAATGGTTTATTTTCTGGCAATTTTTGAATAAAGTTGTGTAACAACTTGGTAAAATATTAAGGATTCATCATGATTAATCATATTCAATCACTTTGTGTGCTTTATTATTCACACCACAAATGGGCTTTTATTTGATTGTAGTTTTAAATACATTATTAAATGTAAATGATGGATTCCAGGTGTTGACTTAGACGCAGGATCGATAATTGGAATCGTCATTGGAGTTTTGGTCCTAGTTTTAGCAGCTTTCTTGGTCATTTTTGCTCGCGCAACTGGTCGCTGGTGTTTCGCAGGTGAGTCTTTTATTTGCGCCATTTGGTCCCATTAAACCTTCCCTTTTTGACGTCCATCATTCCACAGAAAGTAAAAACGGTATTTAAATACCGAAGCATCATCTCTGTTCAATTTTAAACAGAAAAAAGTTAATATCGTGATTCAAAATGAATTTCAATAATTGCAATATAGTGCAAATCTATTTACAAAACAAAAAGAAAAATGGTTCGTAAAAAGTTTCATTGAGTTTGGATGTCACGACAGCTTAATTTGAATTTCAGTTCAAAGCTGATAGAAAATGAAATATAAAACTACTGAACGAATTCACACGGAATAATAAGAAAAGCATTATTTTGCTTGTGACGGTGTGTGATAATTTGAGTTTAAGTATAAGAAATACTTGTTTGTTGCTTGCGGCTATTATAAATTCACAAATAGCACCGAAGCTAATTTGTTTCGTAATAATAATTGATAATCACAGCGAAGCGAGCTCTTCGAAGATAGTTTATATACGCTTCGGTGCATTATGAACATTTTGTAACTTTAAATATTAACAGTCAGCCATGAAGTAAAGAGATTAAATTATTAATGCAAAATCCAGTACTCATTAAATGCGCGAATGAGCATCTAACCTGATTAAAAGTACTTTTCCAAAATGCGCAAAAAATATTTTCAACAGCTTTTGAACTTTCTATCCAGAAACTTGCAAGAAATTGAACAAATTTCGAATTTCCCGCCTTGTATATACAGTCAATTTGAACAGAATTCAAAATTTACATCAGATTTAAATTTGAGAAAAAGTTATTAGAAATTTGAATAACATTTGAATATTCTGCTTACAAATTAGCATTTTGAATATGAATTTATTAGATGTCTGAAAAGTATAATTGACAAAAATGAAACATTTGATTTATGTATCTCTGATCGTGCCAGCTACTTATTTTGTACGTATATGATGTCTTGTATGTTGTGCCGCTAACGATAGGACAGCATGCAAGTCGAGCCAAATAAAGAATATGGAGAAAAACCAACATTAACCGTGCGATTCCGTACACTCGGCATGACACTGTCCAGGGGTAAGTCGCCTCAGACAGCAAGCATTGTCCGACCCCGTCCGACCCTTGTTTTTGTGTCAATCCTCCTGCTAGAAGTGTCTTTTACATACATAAACTTCGCCCTTTCAAATCACCAAACAAACTTCGTTTTCTTAGAATTTGTTTATTTTCTATATATTTAAAACAAACATGCTCATATGTTTTTTTTTATCTTTGCCATACCATACACAACAACACAGAAAACAAAACAACAACAAAAAACCTGGTATAAACGACAACATTAAAAACACCTTTATTCATTAACTTAATCATCAGCTTTTATCATGAGCTATTATTGCGTTAATGCGAATGTAAACATAGCCAAAGCGACGTCTACTCGAATTCAAATTGAATTTAATGTAACATATTCAGATGTAAGTAGCGTTTAATAAATTTTAACGCTTTGGTTTTTTAACATTGACATATGCAACCATGTAAATATTTACAAATTAGTGCAAAAATAATAATTAGCTCGTATTCCTTTAATGTGATGTTATCAATAAATTAGAGTTTACCAAAAATCATATTCACCCGACACCATAATCGAAGCATAATATGTTACATTTTATACAGCACATTAACATATTTAGAAATTGGTCGTGCGTATTCCAACTGAGAACAACTTTTATATTATCTTTTTTTATATTTTTTTACATATTTTGTACCACGGCAAGTAAATGTACATAATCGGAAAAGGCAAGAAAGTGTGGTTTTATTGAGAAGTTCATTATTTCTTATTTCTTATTTCAATTAACTTCATTTTAAACTGCTTTTGAAACCAAAACGAAAGTAATGATTGGTAATAAAACAGAATGTTATTTTGATTTCAATATTTGAAACTGTATTAAGAGTTAAAATTATGTACAAAATGCATGTTTCCCATGTAACACATTTTCTATCTGTCAGACTATTGCTTGTCAACATTTAATCACATATTAAATCTAGTCATCAAACATAATAATTGCTTTTTCACTTATGCTTGATCTGATAAACTTGTTTCAGTGTAAACTGTTACATACCAGCCTGCGTCAATGTTATTACGTTTTTTTTAGTGAAATTATATACAATTTGTTGTTTATCTCTATTTACACTTGGAGTAATTTCCCATCTAGACTAAATATAAAGTAGTTTTGTCCCGCTTTAAATAATGCATGCTCTTATAAATATAAATAGAAAAATTAATTAAGCTTCTAAGTTCTACTGCATTTACATTCAAAAATAAATATAAATATTATTACAGATATTTGTATATTTGCTATTACTTAGAAACAAGTAGTCTTGAAGCGAAATATTTTTCATGTGTATGTATATATCATGAAAACAATTCTGCTCATGAGATACTAGTTTACTAATATTTTTTACAGTTGTGTATAGTAAAATAAGTTTTCTAACTATCTCTTTTAATTTTGATCAATGAATCTCTTACTCCAATAAGTATGTCAATATTGACTGATTCTGCAGTAAATTAGATCCATACAACATTAATATTATTAAGACAGAGATATTTAGTCGAGTATAATTATGATTGATATGAAATTCAAGATATCTTTATTAGCAATATTTTTACAACTAACGCAGATATAATTGTGAAGAACAATAACATTGTTTAGCTCAAATCATATTAGTTTATTAAACTTTTTATCAGAATACAAAGCAAATTTGTCTTATTTTATCAAATATTAATCAAAACTAACAAATATAAATTAAATAAAAAATAGTTCTAATTTTTTAGAATAACTTGTTTGTGCAAATTTATTAATTAGTTTTAACATTTTTGACATTAACATTTATTTTCGAATTATTAAAAAAAATTTATACTATTATTTTGGAGTAAATAATCTATGGTTATTAATAAATGTAAAATTCTTTATCAATTTATTAACAGGAAATATAAACAAATTATTTTACAGCACAAGCTCATTTTTAACATGCAAACAATTTTTTGTTTACAATGCCTTTCTATCTTTTGATGTTGAATGTAATAATCATTGTATCTCTTTCAGTCACTAATAGATTTTTGCATATAGTCTAATACTCTTTTTAAATTGTTTTTTAAAAACTAATAAAAGTGTATATTAACAACAATTTTTAAATTGTGTGGTACTAAAAAGGTGTGCTCTTTTATTTATTAATTATCAAAGTAACTTGCTATTGTAGAAACTTAAAAAGATTTACTCGAAAGTAAAATTTAGTAATTTAATTGTGTCGTTCTTTTTCAAAAGTCATGAATATATATAAACAATGTATCACTACGAAACATTTATTAAATATACTATTTATACGTTTTTAACGGTTTTCAGAGGTTTCAATAGTGGTAAATATTTATTACAAAAAAAAATATTTTAAATAATTTCGTTTTATGTTTTCTACATATTGCTTAATAAACGTATTTAAACTTAACTATAATTATTCAAAATTAGAAGTTTTTTTATAACTGCCAGAGTAGGAAAATAATGACAAGGCAAAAAAATCAAAAAGCGTAAAAACAGTCATAAGGCAATTTATTAGATGAACATAAAGTAAAGAAAAGCCAGATAACATGTGAAATAATGGAAAATTGTCACTTGTCTAAAAGTTTCCAAATAGTTGTCATATAATAAGCAAGTAATTACAAGTATTATAAGTATTATAATAAGCAGTAAAACAAAACTTTTAATCTTGACGAAGAAAAAATTTTTATCGAGTTAAAAGTATTCACATATTTTGTTAATAAAACTTCATTAAACTGTTAATATTACACGTCTGTATAGCTTCAAAATTCGTTTGCAATGTTGGTAACCGTCAGTCATGCGACAATTTAACATAATTTAATATTCAAGCTATGCGAAGAACAGCTCTTACACATCTGCCTGGATGCGATATTTTGGTCAAACTTTTCCCTCATAGAGTCCAATTATTGCCAATTTGTAATTAACTAACAACATGTGCATAGCAGTTTAAGATATATTTTTGCCTCTTGTTTGCCTTATGTTTGTCTTTTTGCTGCAAATTAGCATATTGATTAAATGTACATGAAAATAGAAAACTACATTTATTTTGAATCTATTTTGCTTTGATATAATCATAATAGTTCTTATTACGTCTTACTTTGATTGATAATTAAGTTTTTAGTATCGGGATGATACTAAATAAATGATTATATTAATGTCACAGTTTAATGTATGATCTGAAAATAAAATATATGAAATAATTAATCAAGCGCAGCTATTTCCCCCCATATGTTATATCTCTGTTCAAAATCTAAATTATCTAATTTATACTACATCCCAAGTGAACGTATTAAGACGAAATTAACCCATGTTTTATGTTAACCTAACTTTATGTCAAAAACATTTGATTAACGTAACAAATATTTTAATTTATTTTCTCATATAGTTTAAATCGTTTTGAATCAAATAATCGGATTATGACCAACTTAGTACGAGTGAAAGCCCTTTTTAAATCCATGTGTAATATAAAAAAGTGATACTAAAGATAAAGAAACTAGATCAAATTTGAGTCCACACGTTTGCCTTGACCGATGATGGCGTTGCTTGTTGCAGCGAGGCGTCGAGGCGATGAAGAAGCAGCAGGTGGCGCTGGTGCGGGCAGCGAGGCTCATATAACTCCAGGTGACGAGGATTACGACCATGAAGATCCACACATCATTGGAGAAAAGATCCCTCACGGTGGCCAGGAAAACCCGATTCACGCCAGCACCGAATACGTCAACGGCCGCAACGACATCAAGGACATTAAAAAAGACGAAAAAACGGACACGCCGGTTTAATTTAACGTAAACTCACTTCCGCTCTGCCATATCCGTTGGATACGATTTTCAAGTACAATTTTAAATGGATCTACGAGACGGTTTCGTACGATCGCTTATCTTCTAGATGGAGCTGGTTCGAGACGATGAAATCAGCAACATCGCAAACGATTCTGTTTGTTGTGAGAAATTTCGTTGGTTCCGCGCCACCTGTAGGCAATGCGACATAAGCAGTGTCGTGTGATTTCTACAAAAGGCGACACCTACATGAAATCATCAACAATGGAATTCGTAGAACAACCAGCGCCATCTAGGTTAGGTTGTTTTATATATCTTTAATCGATCGCGCATTAATTTGAGTTAGTTACATTCCACCTGCGAAATCCTTCAAAATGCGCCAATGAGCGATCATTATCAGTAACCAAGAGAAACGAATTGAGTGTCTAATGAAATTAATCGATAATAAAATATGTTAAAGAAACAAACAGGACACTGGAAAATACTCAATTCGTATCAGAACCAACAGGACTGCCACTTTTTTATACCATAGCGTTTTCAGAATCAACCTATAGTGCGACGTTACTAAACGAAAATGAAAAACAAGAAAAAAAACGAAAAATTCATTGTAGATGAACGATAGGAGAAGAGCGAATCATTATCACTTTCGCTGATTTGTAAATAGTTTTTAAGACGAGGAATAAAAGACAATGATTGCAGCTGTGCATCGCGATCTCGTTCCCCGTTTATTTAAATACTAGTGATAAGTTACGACGCGAGCGTCGAGATTTTATGAAAACAGAATAGAAAAAAAGGAACGATAACCAACGTGGAGTAACTTATGAACAGGTGAAAAATAAGAACGAGACATTTGCACTTCGAGAGATGTATTGATATTGTTACGTCATAAGTATTTTAAGCTAAGACGGCGCATCGCTCCTGGCGCAACAATTTTAACCATCGAATTTAACTGCCGGAAAATGAGAATTGTTAACTTGAACACTACTTGATAAAAGAAATTTATACATCTTTTAAAAACTTGACGAAATAGTTTGATGAATCATTCTTAACAATGATTGTAAATCAATTTATAATATAATTAACCAAACATTTTTAAAATAATTGCTGTTACTCAAATTTGTCCATCTCGTTTTTCGAGATAGTCAATTTTTAAGATTCGATTTAGAAAATATTTTACAAGCACTGTTAATCGTTCTTAAAAAATGTGTTCAGAATTGAATCCAAATTTTGAAAAAGACATTTTATTGTAACGTTGTATTGATACAAACTTTTAAAATTCAGAGAATATTCGACTATGTGAATCATGAAATATCTCGTCAAATGTTTAACAACATTTTAAAAATGGCGCCCGGAGCAAAGTCGCTGACCAACTGCGAGACAAGAAATAATATTAAGTATTACTGCAAGTACATTCCGCAACTTACTGTCGTTTGGTACTTCTTTGTATTCCGATCAGTATTATTCGCCTTGATGATCTGATCGACCGTGAATTCGAATTGTTGTAACGTTTCGAACAATCGCAGTTCAAGTGCGCTCATTTTTTCTGTACCGTCCTTAAGTAAGCGGCGCGACGCTCCCAACCAATCAGGTCGTTCCGTATCGGTACTCTTAGATTCCTAATTTATTGCAGCTAATGTTATTCATTTCTAGACTACTTATTCAGTTTTCCACTTTCAAATCTTGATCGCTACTGGATGTTACATTTTAGCTATAAGTTATGGCTTAAGGCTTTTGAAAATAATTACGATATTTTGTCAGACGCGCGCCAGGTTTCAATTCCGGTTTCATGAATTTCACGTATTGACATACTCGATGTGATTTTTGATATTCATCAACCGATTTAATAGCAAAGTCCTATAATTTTGTTATTAAGCGATTGCAGTATTTTTGAGTGTAAATTGGTCACTTAGAGGATTCGTGTTGAGCTTGGCATACGTTTCATCAATCGTCCGAATTAATTTTGTGCAAATTGATTTTTCTTGCGAGTCCAAAGCGCTATAGGTTTGTCAATTTAAGATTGTATTAACGTTTACCCAGGTGTTTTTACTTATTCCAATTGTACCCACAAATTGACGACAGTCTTCTCGCTGACAAATAACATAAGGGCAGATCAATCGAATGTAGAACCTTGATTTCGCAACAATTAACACCCGCAATGTTTCTTTCCGCTAAGTTTAATTTTGAGGTCGACAGTAGCAACATCTTTATGTGAAGGGTTGGGTATGAAAGTTCAAACTATAAACTGTTAATCACGTACGATTTCATATATACAAACACTTATTGTACGTACGTTTAAATAAGTATATATGTATGTGTGACCACTTAAATATAAATACGGGTTTCATTACTTATACGAATAGCTTCGATAACATCGATGTTGTTTGTACATTTATAGTTGTTTTTCAAACGGATTCTTTAAAGTTAGATTTTGCAACTTTTGTACGCTACACTTTTGATAATCATTTTCGGAAACACATTTTTTATATACCAGTCTTTGATAACTCTAACTACATCAACAAACCCAACCCTCAATATAACTAAACGCCATTTTTCGAACTAATCTATTAACTGTGAAATTAACGAAACAATCGATGCAGATTGCGTATCAATCAGTCGAGAAAGGGTATAATCGATGTTCGATGTTTATCCGATAATCGATATTTATTACGATCAATATTTGATTATAAACATTTTATTTGAAGAATATTACAAGATCAATTCAAGTTAGATCAATATTAAACATTGAACTCGCTCGGTGTTGCAGATTTATCATCGATATTTTAGAATATTAAGACAGCATCGCTTAGGTAACATTTTGCCATGATTTTTTGACTAATCGAATGATGAACATTTTAATGTTGTTGATAAATTGATACTTTATCAATTTATTCATGAATTTTTTATATACTTTTAATATCTATCAATTGATAAAGAATCGATTATTCATCATTTCGATTGTTCGGAGCAATTTGAAGTCAAATGTGAAAACCGATTGTGTTGATAATTATTAATTATTCAATAATTCCAATTCATTAAACATTTTCATTGAACGATTAGTCCCCATTGA
>JABFQD010005276.1:0-10875 GCA_022817045.1 Psix sp. ZL-2020
GAATTACTACAATTCAAAATTAACTTTTTCGAACATAATAATTACTTTAGTAATAAATCTTTCCCATTTCATTTTAACACTGATTGGAAACAGACATTCTACATTCTTTTGTATTTCCATATTGGCTAGCGTTAATTTACTTGAGATAACAAAGCAAACAAAGTATAAGAAAGAATTTGTTATTACCCTTGTTTCAAACTTATTACGTTATTTCTTCCTTATTCACAAAACATATTTACAAATAAAATTAATAAATCAATATATCTGCGTTTTAGTTGGAAAGTCTTATTCTAAAAGCAATAAATGTTACAATATTTGAAAAACTATTGTTTCTCAAAATTAAATCAAATTGACTAGTTTTATGCGATAAATCAAATTTCAGAATGAAATTCGTTTTCTATTTTTAAGATTTAATACATTTTAAAGTTCTCAGTCACCAAAAAATACTAAAAATGTCTTATTTCAAAAATTGGGAAAAGTATATAGTTATCAGAATGATTTCTAATTAGTCGAAATAGTTTACCACAATTGACAACTTGACGAGAACTCATCAAAACCTTGTGCAAAAGCAAAAATAAAACCAAAGAAATCAAAGTGAAGTTGCAATGACAAATCATGTAACAATCCAGTCTGTGGTGCGGATAAAGGAACCAAAATAAAGTCGGCAATGAAAACTCGAAAACGAAATATGTTATAATCCAGAATAGGCATCGCTGCAGTCGTATTGTGGACTTTTGGATGCCGTACAAATCATAATGAACTATGCGACTGACAATCTGATCTAAGACTGCATTCAACGTCCGTGTCGTCTTGGCGACGCGATTTTCCTCACGCAAGATTTTCTGCTATCGATTACCCATTGAACCCGCTGTTATGGACATGAAACCGAAGCTCTAACTGTCTGTAATATCTTGCTGCAACCTCGTCCAAAATACATCTGCTGGTGCGGTTAACGTCTGCCTAACTTATACGCAGATCTAAAAGATGCCGATAAGAAGATAAAAGGGAAGAAGATAAATAAGTCCCGCTCCGACCTTTTATCTTCGATCGCTCAGCAACGTCGGATCCCGAGTTTGTCACACGTCAATAATTTAGCTTTGATCATTCAATCATTCATCAATTGACCGATTCGACTCGGGGACTCGGTTGCTAATTTTAGTTCCTAATCATTTTACCAGCAAGTTCGCATTCACCAATTCAAAGTTATCCAGATCAATATAGATAGTGTGATCTTTCGAAGAACTTTGATTAATTTCGATTTCTATTTCAAAGGTTGAAAAAGATACATTGAATCAGCTAAGTGAGTCAGCGAATGCGAACTTTGTGAGGACCATTAATGTAAGTCTTCAATTAATTATACTGAAAAAGAATTTAATGTTATTATAGTAATAAATATTAGGCTCGACCGAGTCCATACGGATACTCACTTTTTTAAAGGCACTGTACTTTGCGGTCCTTGCCCAGCACCGTTTCGGGCATCGGTAACCCTGCAGGCCACCATGTTATACGCTGTAAGCAGTTCTACAGTGGTAAACGTAATATTAAGTATCAGTTAATTTGGCACAGGAGCGCGCCTCTGCTCTGAATTCGTACTATTGTTTCGCTTGCCTTCATTTAAAATACATTTAATAGTTTGATTACTCAACTGTATCAACTGATTTCGAAAAATGTTGTTTTAGTATCGTTTCTTGAGAAAAGGATGTAAATGTTAGATTAGGTTACATTCAACATTGATTCCAATATTCAATTAATGTTGGATGCTTTAATTAATTAAAAGTGTTGTAATAAAAATATGATATTCATAAAAGAAATTCATTTAAATATTGCAAACTTAATATAGATTCAACATGGATTTGTGATTTAAAAGTAAATAATGAAAAGTTGATATTTTATTTCAATTGAATAATAACTTGATAGTGATTTGAAATGTAATGCTCAATTGCGATTTAATATTAATTTTAAAAATAAAAAGCCGATTCAACGAAAGAATATTTTTTTATCATTATTCAATGAAAGAGTATTTGTCAAACAGACTTCTTTATTTACTTAATCTTAAGTTATTACTGTGAAAATTGTTTTTTAAAGCTCTTTTGTTATTTGTTGAAAAATATTTTAAGATACCAGATAAATAAAGATGAACATATTTGAGGTATTTAACGTTTGAAGGTTAGATAACATATGTATTCTATTTAGTTTTGTAATTTCAGTGTTGAAAATTTTGTCTTTAATAAATCGTTTTAGATTTAGAAATAATTTATATGAAACTGAAGTTCTATTTACTTTTTTTTCAATAATAATGTTATTTGACACACGAATGTAATGAGCTTTTATTCAATGTTTAAAATTTGGAAAATTAATTAAAAAGTCAGTTTTCATGTACAGCTTTATTTTTAAAAATAAATCTCAGTCGATAAAGTTAGAAAATAACATTTTTTATTAGAAATGAAGAAATACAATAACTGAATCTCAATTTCTTTTCATTTTAGTTGAGGAATTAAATAAGTTTTTTATTCAAAAGTAATTATTTATGCGTCAAATTATTAGTATTATAACTTTTATAAGGATTAGACAATGAGGTCTTAGAGTTTGTTGAAAGGTTGAAAATAAATTTGAAAGTTTTAATCAGTCGAACTATTTTGCTAAGTAATAATCATATATATGTCGATTTAATTCTTTGAAATCATTATTTAATAACTTTTATAAGTATCCATTTTCTCAATAATCTATCATGAAAATCAATGATTTCAAACAGTTATCACGTAAAAAATAAAAAAGTAAACAATTGAAAATGCATAAGAAATTATTATAATAATATTTTCTGTCAAATATTCAATAAATTTGCATAAATTGAAGATAATTTTGCTTGAAAAATGACTTAAAACATTTAAACATATGAATTATACTTTATTTAACAAGTATTCAAATAAAGGTAATGTAGTATAAAAAACTTGTCCCGAATAAGGATATTGAAATATGGTATGAAAGCTTGTACATCAAGCAAAAATTTCTCAGTACTACCATCTTTAAAAACTTTTCTAAAGAAACTCAACTTTTAAAAGGCACTTAGAACTCGCTTGTTTCAAGTTAATGTTATGTAGCGACGAAACGACAGCACGCTCAAAGTATGAGGCGATCGCGGAGCATACATCCGAGCAAAACTAATGGCTAGTCGTATACCTTTCTCCTGTTTTCGTCGCTTTCGTTTATTGCATATTTTGACCGCGCACACGCTCAGTATAATAGCAACGATAAAGAAAAGGATTCCGCCAACGAGGCCGGCGGTTATAGCCTTGTGCTTCACGCGAGCCGGTACCGGAAACCTCAGTTGGTCGCTCACACCGTAATTTGTCGCCGAGTTTGCGAACACTTGGAAGTAGTAGGTCCTCCCGCCGACCAAATTTTTCACTGTAAATCATAACTTAATAAGTATAATTTCCTTGCTTGAAGAAAAAATAGTTAAATAAAAAAGGGACGAGCAACAAAAATTAAAGATACATTTATTACCTTTCTTCGTGAATATCATTTGTGCATAATTTCATGGCATAAAACATTTGTTATTAAAATGGTTATGACACTATTTTTCAAACTTTTTGGAAAGTAGTACAAGTTATTATTATACTTATCAAAGTTGAATATAATAACATGTTTTAGGATCAGAAGATATTTTAAAAGTAATTTATGTAACAGTATTTAAATATATTTACCTAAATAACTGGTATCTTCAGGTCGGATTCGTCCCTTGTTGAGCGTTTTCCAAGGTCCGTCGGTTTTGTACTTGATGGTGTAGTACTGAATTAAGTGGCTTCTCTCCAAAGGTTGTTGCCACGATATAAGAAACCCGTTGCTTATTTCCGTGACCGTCAGATTCCTTGGAGGTCCTGGTTTTGGTCCTGTCAAAAAAAGTGACTTTAATTTCTAATAATATTCATTCGAAAAAGTAAAAGCAACTATACACATACTAAAGTTTTCAATCAAATATATCGAACGCAACTGTGTTTCGTAACGGTTATTTATTTTTTATTTGAAAAAACTTTGTTCCAATATTAAACTTTTAAAAATTGAATGTTTTATACATAAAAAGTTAAAGAAAGATAAACAGAAAAGGACTCATTACGCGGTTTTAAATCGTGTCAAGAGCTCAATAAAAATTGTACAAAAAGGAAAAAGGAACATACGGCTTGAAATTGAACTAAATTAATCATTCGGTCACAATGAATAGAAGGTGGAATTTCGTTATCAATATTAGCGACGACATGAAGCGTCGAATGCCGCGGAGACCAATAAACCCAACGGAAAAAAGCGCTGCAATCGAATCGGACGAAAAGTTCATGCAAACATAAAAGTACCAGTAGAATCGTTCGAGTCCGGTTTTAGTCAACACGACGCACATTCAAACACGACGGTATCCATAAAACGATTTTACATGCTACGTAACGATCGTTCCCGTGCACCTAGTCAAGTTATTGAAGCAATAACGAAAGGTAAACATTTATGATCACAGTCGGCCATATTACATTAGCCAATTCAGTCAAATTGTATTTCAGGTCACAAAAAAGGGATTAGAGTCGTGCCAGGGGATGTTTTTGGGTCAACATTTATCGCAAGATAATGATTTTTGTTATCACAAAAAAATCAGAGACAAGGTTAAAAAAGATTTGATTAAAGCTTTTCGGAACGGTTTGGCACTTCCGTTTCCTGGTGGCTAAAAAAACGTCGTAAATCTGACTGGAAAATTAATAGAAATCCCGCACAGTTAAGGGATCAAATCGAGTCGTGTGTTTTTAGCCGATAAAATATAGCCCTCGACCAAAGCCCACATCCCGAAGTAGAAACGTTCGGCAGATTACACGGCGATTGAACACAGCTCGCTTTTATCTGTCGTTTAGTCGACAATGTTTTTTCTTCCTGTTTTCAGTTTCGTTTCTTCTTCGTTTTTCACTATCAGTCAACACACAAGTGCTGCTAGATAATTGGGATACGTTGACCACGAGCGATGTCTATATAAGGACGACAAACAGTTGAATAAGTGGAAGCAGAAAATAAGTGGAAAAGCAGACTCGGAAGAAAAAAAACCAACCAACCGAATCTGTTTGATAAAAGTTTTGCGAGAATGATAACATTAAAAAATTTGTTGACAACATTCAGGTTCATGGGATATGATAATAAGTAGATTAAAACTGAAGTATAAAAGTACCTACAACCAATGAGATTTTAAAAAAATAAACTGATAAACAAGAGAAAATTTTTGTAAGGACAGAATTTTTTATGAAACAATAAAATAATTTTAGTTTCATGTTTTAAAAACAATTGGTAAGCTATAAGACCCTAATAATAGTAAAATATAGTGACTAGTGATAAATTGTTAACCGATATTTTTTATTAATTTTTCATTATTTTAATAGCTATTATTATTAAAGAAAAATGTGAAATATTTTTCACAAACATTTTGTAAAGATTGCAACATTTCTAAAACTTGTGCCCACAAACAATATTTTTATCCTTCCTGTCTAATAGTAAACCTTTTCTTTAGAAAGAAAGAAATGTTTTTCCCAATAATAGATTATAAAAGCCAAGTTATTTGCCATTGTTACGAAAAATATCGTTTACAACATGAAAGATAAACGATTATTCCATGATTGAATATGACAAGTTGTTACATTTCATTCAGCCACTTCATCTAGGAAATAATCATTTACTTTTCTCATCCCTTATTATATTATATACTACTGCTATGTTAGATTTTGGCTTTTGATTACTTATTTATGATTATTAACTATGTTTATTTAATAATTATAGAGTATTTTTGACTACTATTTATATAGCATAGTTGTGTTGATTTAGTATTTGAAGTTAATGCTGGTTTCAAATTTATAATTAATATTAAGCCTGTATTTGAAATCAAATATTGACCAATATTGGTGTGCACTGTGTTAACATATACTTAAAAATAATATTCGGTCAACGTTGATAATAAAATTTCTTATTTAATTTTTATGCTATGCACAAAACTGATATGTTAAGATAAAACAAGGCTGAAAAAAAATGTAGTATGTGATAATAAGCTAATAATTGTTGCTAAAAACAAAGAAATAATTAGAAATGACATTGAGTCAATACTCAGAAAAAATATTATTCAATTTGTATTAAATTTAGCGTTATTAAAGAAATATCGTAACATCTTCAAAGTTGGTGTTAGAGATAAGTAGTTAACGAGTAGGTTTAATCAGCCATTGAGCCATTATTAAATACAAACTTTAATACGAAGAAAAAATTACTGAATAATATTTATTTATTCATTTAATACATATACCCACGGGTATTCATTCCTAATTAAGATAAAGTTACATAAAATAATTATTATATAATTAATGTCAGTACAATAAAATTATTAGATAATGAGATGAATTATTTTCATTGTTTCCATCAGGAATACTAAAATATTATTTTTAGGAAGAATTTGATCTAAAATTTTTGTTATTGTATGTCATTGTTCATTTATTAAAATATGCTTTTCAATAGAAGTTCAGATTGTTGTAAAAGCCGTATATTTATTAGCCTTTAAATGTATATATATATTTAATGTTAAGCTCGCTATAATTAAGTTAATTAACATTTAACACATTTCGTCAAAATAAAACCAAATTTAGCAATAGATATTCAGTTAGTATAATTTCTATGACTCTTTTTTGTCTATTGAAGAAACATTTTTAAATTGGTGTTTAATTTACTTCTCTATTCTTCGCTTCATCACGAAAATTCTTTCACAGCTACATTGTCACTCGGATCTTGATTGGAAAATTTGATTGCGATCAGGAAATCCAATCGGAATATGAAATTCCTTGCCACCTCTCAACTTTGATTTTAATTGTGATCTTTCTGTGACTTTTGTCGACGATGGTAACAAAGAACCATTTATCGTTAAGTAGATTAAATCGGGGTACGAAGTGGCGAAGAAGTTTTGATTTATTTGCATGTAATAAACGTAATCGCCCGGTTAAGCGCCGAGTGGCAAAAGTAATCGTGTATTGTTCTTGAGACAACAAAAGATCAGCGACACAATACGTAATTCAGCGAGCCGCGGGGCGAGGCGCAAGGCGTTTAACAATTTTTACCGAAACTGTTGCGGCGGCGACAACGATTTGGTACGTTTTTGTCTCGAGCCAAGTTATAAATGGGAACTTAGCACTTGCTAGATAAATGACACATTCTGTTTGTCCGGATTAGTATTTGCCAGGATTTGTTGCCAGGAATGATTGAATATGTTTTTTTTTCAGCAAAGATAAAATTTTAAGTTTATAAAAGCAAAACTTATCATTTGGAAAAATTGAAATAACGCGAAGAAAAATATTTGGTATGTTCAAATAAAACATATTTTTGAAGCGAATATATGTGAATGGTAGTACTAAAATGATATCTGATATAAAAACACAATTTTTACGGGTTTTCCTTGCGCATAAAAGTTAGTCTGAAAACATTTCGAAAATTTAAAATAAAAAGATTGCGATAAAAAAATTTGACGAAAAGCAACTTCGGACTTGACTGAGTTGCGGGCTTTTTACGTAATTACCAAGTGGTAAATATTTATATTAGTGCATGAATTTCTAATAAGTTTGACGTCAAGGCCCCCGCTGGCTCGTCCCTGCATTAGCGCAGCCTAGGTTAAGCATTGAATATGAATTTCCATCCGGAATAATGAATGGTTCGGGTATGTGGTTCTTTATATCGAACGAAATTTACATTTCATTTACATTTCGTCGAGCCTTAATCCGCACAAGACTAATGTTTCTTTTGAAATGAAAAATCCGTAATTCACGTTGCCGTGCCGATCTGTATCAAAGTTGAATACAGGAATCTGGCTGACTGCGCCAGCAACGTGCTTTGCTTTGACATCTGATTCGCTTACTTTTTCCAATATTATATTATTCACTCCACTATCTTACATAATCTTACTGTTATTCTTTCCCAACTAAAATTTTTTATATAATTTCACTGATGAAACATACATAGAAGATATGTCATTCATATCCCTGATGGAACATAACGCGTTATACATATTTCAGTTGCCCATTCCTTTGTTATTTCTTATCTACGTTGTAGATATATTCCTATGCATAGAATATGTACACAAATTATTATATTCTATGAGGAATATTTATAGACATTCGCATTAATAGGAAATACAATCATACAATCCCCTGTTAGTACCTGTGAATGATTATTTATATATGTTCATTTATGATCTGGCAATAGTATAAACAGTATACTATTGATAGATCATAAATATTTATTTAGTAGATATTTTATGCCTATATATTTCTGAATACAAATAAATAGATAATAATAAAAATATAAGCTTTTTTATTATAATAAAACGATTTTCGACCGTTTACATAAACCGTCGTTACAGTTATATTTGCAACATTTATCTTTTATATATATATATATACACACGTACGATGCATTTTTAGTGTGCATTTACTCTTTCCGAAAATGTAAAAAAAAATTATCAATATATTATATTGATTATTCCTGATAATAATTATCTGTAAAGTTGCTTTTGAAACGAAATTTAGATAAACTTTACCACTTTGGTCCGACGCTGCAGCTTGATCCCCAGCACTGGAAGAGGGTGTCACTGATCTTGCCAGTCCCACGTCTGGAAACAATTTGCAAATGAATTGTTTTGTCGTTTACAAAATTTGCATAGTTTCGCGCAAAACGACTTCAGTTTTCATCTGACCTTTGACACAGAATTGAAATAAAAACGGCATTAAAAGAATGATGAAGAATTTAGAACGGTGAAATTAAAAATGAGATAAGCATCGCAACGCTAATCCTTTGTCTTTTCGGCCATAGGAGGAAATTGTGTTTGTGTTCCATCAAATATGCATGCATCCCGGCGAGTGAAAATATTTTCACATACGTCCCTATGTCAATGCCATTATATCTCTCACGTTATCCTATTTCACGGCGTTGGTGTCTTACCCAGCGTCCTGACAGTTATCACTTTACTCAACATCCCGTCACCCAGGGCGTTTTTCCCGACGACCTGAAATTCATATACGGTTCCAGGCGATAACCGATTTATCGTCACCGTCGTGCTCCCGGAAGGTGTTACTGGAATTGTCGTCCACTCAGAAGTACCAGCTTCTCTATACCTGCGGAATAAATACATAATGTACTTAGCCGTCGCTTTGAAACTTCAAATTGTTTTCATGTAGTATTCAAATGAACTTCACAAAGAGTTCTTTGAACGACGCGTAATTGTCACAGCGACGCTAATCCAGCGTGATCAATTTTTTCATCTGTATCATTTAAATAAAAATATCAGCTTTTTTATTCTTATGTTTAAAGTTAAATATTATTATTGGCCTGAGATTAAATTTTAATGAAGCTGGTAATAATGGTTTGTTGAAAGAAAAGAAAATAAACTATAGTCTTTTGTTGCCAACATTTTACAGTTTCATGTTGCATTCATATTAATGTATGAAATGCTTATTATCTGTCAAAACGTCACGTAAGTTTATAGAATTACAGAATATTGATAAATTACACCGTAACTCGAGCCATAATTGATTTTTCAGATTGAATGATATGAATCTGTTTGTTATTTTATTGTCAGTTTGAAAAAAATATCGAGTAGGAAATGTGAGATGTTACAAATTTAAGACTATTTTTTTATTCAGCTTCTTTACGCAAATCATTCTCAAGCTTTGTTTACAATTTAAACTTTAGTTGAATTTATTTTTCGAATGACATTCAGTCTCAACTGAAAATAATTCTATATTTCTTCATTATATTGCTTATAATAATAAAATAGTGACATCAAAAACATCATAATTAAATATAATCGCGAAAATTGCATCTTTTTACATTTTTGTCGCACAAAAAATCTTGAGTGTCAATTATCGGTTCTTCTCAATCGCGAAATGTTTTGCATCGAGCGATAATCGACTTATGATACGAGCGCTCTTTTCGTTTCTAAAAGAAACGCAATTTTCCTTAAACAGATTAACGCGGGTTCGAAGCCCGTCGCAATCGATATTTGCTATCGCGCTCTATTATTTACGCAAACGCGTAGCCCCATTTGCTCATTAAACAGCGACGATTTCACATCTTGGTTAACGCAATTACTGGGTTAATTGGGAACGTACCATATTGTATAATCTTGCTTGTAATCCGGGCCACCGGAATAGCCCGGCAGCCACGTCAGTGTTACCGAAAATTCCGTCGCAATACCGCTCACGTTGTACGGGGCGTGCGGCTGGGTGCCTTCGACTATCAGCTGCGTAGGCGAACTGATCGTCGCCACTTCGTTTGAGGCGACGCATTGATAGAAGCCGAAATCCTCGCGCCGCAAAACCTCGATCGTCAAGTTTCCACCCGAAATCTTTGCGCGGTTATGCTGCACCACAGAACCGTCCTTCTGAAATTGTATTGATTCGAGATTTAATACAAGCTAACAAGACCAGACAAATTTTCGCTTTGTTATCGCCAGATCAACTTATACTCTAAACATAAATTATTAGATATGAACTAAAATTTGTATTATTAATTAATTCAGTAACTAGATTCACCGTGGTTCAATGCTCTGAAGTCGTATAAGTTCAATATTCGTATACTGCATTAACATTATATTGTTAGAATGTCTTTTGACGAAAATAATAGGTACATGATGTTAAAATAATAGATGTATAATAATGTAATCGGAATATAATGATAATATGTCGACAATAGTTTCATTACATTTCTATTATATAATGGTAATATAGTTTTTGTTTTACTATCAGGAGATATGATAATATCTTATTGATAAACAATTTATGTAATAATATTCTAATAATTAATTATTGAATTTAATAACATTAAAAATGA
>JABFQD010005277.1:0-10874 GCA_022817045.1 Psix sp. ZL-2020
ATATACATACATACATACATACTGGTATTGAATTTCTGATGGTTCTTCGAGCGTGTGGAATTGTAGTGATTTTAAAATCGATGTCTGCGTTATTTACGATGTGAGATTTAGCAAGATCACATACGACACTGATCTATCAAGATAATTTGTTTTTCCGTAGCGATATGGTTTAAATCAAAATCTCGGATACTTGAACTGTTTACAATTGCGTTGCAAGTATCGAGTAGAACCAGTCAAATGTTACGTACAACTCGATGTGATAAATAAAAAGTCCAACGAGCATTGCGCGCTTAAGCAAAAATCAGTGAATTGTCAAAAGCGTTTGAGCGCACTTGTTTAGAAGCAGATTATATCTTAGCTGGGTGTTGCAAACAGTTGATGTGATGTTTCGCGTAATTGGTAGTGATCAACATCATTTTAGACAACTGTAAATCATGTTTCCCGACAAATAATGCATTTTACAAGAAAGTATATATATATATTATATCTGCAGAATAATGTATATACGCATGCGACCACTTTGGTTTATGCGTATATATTTTTAAAATTGCGTGATAATTTTTATGACTATTTTGAATCATTATATGCAATATATTAAAATATATTATATTAAGAATGAATTGTAACATTAGTATATATATAACACGAAAGCAGAAATTTATAAATGTACTTGTACATACTTATAAATATAGTTGATATATGTTTTATGAATTATATTATACATATAGAAAGAGCAATTGACTAATTGAGTAAAATAGCGATGTATCAAACTATATTTTCTATGTGCAGCTAATTCTACTTGCAACGCGCGATCCTCGACAATCGCGACACATTTTTTAACCCTGTGAATACTGATTGAACGGTCGTAACATAGCGAGAATAATGGACGCACGTACGCGAGTCACAGATCTCTCTTGGATTCAAAGACTGTTGATATTCGGAGGGTTGAAATGAAGCTTTCACCATTGTGATACCTTTCTATAGCATTTGATAGTTCACTTTTTACGTTGCTTTGTAACCATTTTGATATATACACAATTTCAACTATTTAATGTCAAATAGGTTTCGCTTAAAATAATCAAAATAGAGAATCATAACATGTAATCATTTCTACCATTAAGTATTACATTAATCATTTTCATTGATTATTTGGATAACAATGATATTTGTAACTGCATTACGTCAGTATTACACGCTATATAATGGAACTTTTGATGCATCACTATCTTAGTCAAAATTGATATATATAAAAGTCAAATATATACGTTTCGTTATCAAGTTGTCTTATGCAAAACAGCCAGTTTGGCTGCTCCGAGTATTCTTCGTTCAATCTTTGTTTCATAACTAGATACTCCAGACACTATTCAGATAAACTAGACACTTTTGTAATCCCTCATTTTGCGAATTGAGTCAACTCTGGAGACTATATACGTATCGATATTTTACACTTAGTTTCTAAGGCTGCAGTTGAATGTACTAAATGACTAGCAATGATTTTTATACCAACTTTTGCAGCGACACCAGTGTTGTCCATGTTTTATACAAAATTTTATAAGTTATCAAAGACAAATCATGAGAATTCAACCAAAGCCTTGAACAATTTTTCTACGAACACTTGCGTATTAGTTTTTTGTTTACCTTGGCAATCAATGTTTTAACTCAAAAATCAATTTTGCTTCATTACGAAATATAACTCCATTTTTTTAACTACTTGTTATTTGCATATATTGGTAGCAATAATAATATTTACTGTGTAATGTAGAATTAACATCATACGATGGCTTTGATCTTACTATCAGGAATCTTAGGCAAAAGAGTGCGAACTTCTGATGATACAGGCGTGGAATTTCCAATCTTATTTTCAATTTTACTCCCGTCGAATTTTTTTCTTGACAGATTTTATTAGTCTTACGTTTATAGAAAAAGTTCATTTTATGTTAGGATTTCTCACTTACTTTGCCCGAGATTAGTTTATTGTATAGAATAAAATATTAAACGTGTTATGAATTTTGTATGCAATAATGGTTATTAGAAAATGGTCTTCCCGAAGGAGCATTATGTACATAGTCAGGGGAAAAGATTTATTACTATATTGAAGCTGTCAAGTACAAGTGACTATTTTAGACATAAATTGTTGCTATTTTATGTTTTTTGCAGCTTATGAATAATGCGCAATTATAATACAAAAGTATCTATTTGCTCAAATGAAAAAGACTTTATTTCATCAATTAACTATGTAATATTTTTATCAATGATATATAGATATTTTTATATACAAGTTGCTACAAGTGTTTTACAAGTAGTTAGTGATTAGTTAATTTATTTTGTTATTTATCATTTGTATTATTTATTGTATACCTGTTACTCAAATAATTTCTGTTCCCAGCATTATTTATTTTATAAAAGGTTATTTCATTTATCGAAAGTGGATATTTATGATTCCGTTAAAACTATAAATTGTAAACAATGAAATCTGATAAATTTGTTATTGTGTAGAATATTGTTTTTCACATTGCAACTTTGTAAGATTGGTGCTCTTAAGTTTTTAAAGAATGTCAAATGATAGGTTTTCATTTGGGCAAGTAGGATACGCTCTTATATTATATCAACTTATGACAATACTTGTTTTCTGGTAATCTTTTCTTGAAATATTATTTGACAAACAAACGCAAAAGTTGAAATTAATGGTTTACATATTAAAGACGAGGGACTTGCAATGAAAAGTAAAATTTTGTCTAGGGTTAATTAGGAGAGAAACAAAGAAAAATAAATAAATGAAGTATTCATTACATGACGTGAAAAATTGCATTTGTTAAAATATCTTTGATGCTTAATTGAAAAATAATTTATTAATTTTGTAACACTTTTTACTTGCAAAATTTATTTTCTAGTTCAAGGGCAGACTTGGTAGCTTGTGCGCAAGTACCCTTATCGATCCGGACCCTTAATTGTATAATAACAAATGTTTAGTTTAGTATATATTTATTAGAGATATATTATTTCTTCATACATTTAAGAAATTTAAATGAATAACATTTGTTAATAAAATATGTGATAGTCAAGGGTAATAAATTAGATATTAACGCGTAATGGAATTTAACATATTGTCACACAATTTTCAATCAATTTGAATACAAATATTTTTCAATCGACCTACATGATTTACAACTGCAGAAATACAAATCTCTAATGAGAAAGAAATGTTGACTATCAAATATAGTTTTTAACCTGATTATCATAAAAAATAATTAAAACAAAAAAAAACATTTTAATCTGCTGCGCTTTATTTTCACAAATGCCATATGAATTGAAGAATATGATTTTGTATATCTTGAAATAAATTGTTAATTTTTAACAAAAGTGAAATAAATACTCGTAAAAGAAAGGCAATGTTTATTTTGTACGACTGCCCTGTCCTAATTATTTTGTTAAATTGCAATGTATTTTCCAATGACAGGTGTTCTTTTTTCAAAGCGTGTGACAGCAGTATGATTGTTCTTTATGGGTAAGTAAAAATAATATTAATAATGATGTTGCTAAGTGCACCTGGATATCGACTTCTTTTATACCGATGCAGCCACAAGGTGCAAACGTTCAATTTGTATAATTATAAGAATTCATTGAATTATTATTCCAGTAGCCGAAATTTTACTTTCACCAGCGTATCACGACGATGTCACATGTTCAACGCATGCGGTTTGCACGCGTTTACAAGGGGTTCATAATTTCCGTTGCATAGGCAGACCGCAGTGTCACTGCATATGTGATACTTTATTTTTCGAGGATACCTTATTAGCTTCATGCTTGTGTCATTATTTAGCTTTGAATATTCATCAAGTTAATTAGCGGCTTATAAATTTATATAACTTATAACACGTTATATTACTTCATTTTGGTAAACTCCAAGAAATCCATTCTGTTAAGGATATATATTTGAATATTTATTTATCATTTTTGCAAAGTTATCTTTAAATGAAAGTAAAGATTCGAAAAGCATGTGAAAATAATATTATATATAATTTGCATGTATTCTTGTTTCTGAACGAAATCGAAGTACAAAAATTATAAAGGAAGCCAACGTGTGAAACATGTGGCACTGCTGCGGTTGACCAAATGCACATTCATAAGTTATTCTGTATTTTATTTAAATTCTATTAAATGAGAACTTTGAATTCATTTTATTGTGGGAATTTAATATGAAGAGAAAAATGATTATTCGTTAAGACCGGAAAATTGAAATTTGGATTTGACTAAAGAAACTACCGTGTCTTCTGACGAAAGAATTATTGTTCCATTTACTGTTTTAATTAGATTTTATTGTCTTTGTTTTGCGACGTTTATTTTAAGTTCTAATAAAGTGCAATAAAACGTCCAGCCTACGAGAAATTATTGGATCATGTAATATTACAGGCCAGATAAATTCGTACAATTAAATTACAATTCGGTAATTGGAGATCCCAATTCAGCTCAATAACATTACTTTTGCATGAATTTTAAATCTACGCTTAAAGCAGCCAAAAGCCGAGTATTTTGATAACGCTAAAAAGTTGAATAAAACTTGAAAATGTTGCAGATGACAAAAAAAGTATAGCAAAAATATTTGTAAAAAATGCTATCCCGTTATTGTATTCAAATTGTCGATACATCATTTGATTATAATAAATAAATTATTCAGTCGTTATCAATGGAAACAGTAAAAAAGAAACGTCAAACTAAACATTTGCACTGAATGGAAGAGTGAATGAAAACGAGGTATGATGGAAAAATGAATAATTTGATGATTGAAAAGTGGGGCGTCTGGATAGGACGTGGTGCGCATAAACCTCCCCCGTGGCTGAAAATATTTTCGGCTAAGCGTAATATCTCGCGCAAACAAAGACCCCGCATCGGTCCACGCGTCAGCACTACCACCACCACCGGCGCCGCCGCCACCTCCACGACCACCACTACGGAGTTTTGAGTACGCCACTCGGTGCTCGTAGCCGTGAGAGAGCGCGGCTTCGTGGAGGAACAAAGAGCGCAACAGACGCTATTGGCGTACGATCGTGTTAGTGAATGGAACGCGGATGAACAGGTCGGTGCTCGGCTCGTAGTACTCGCGGTGGCGGCGCGCGCTGCGCGCACCACCTCCGCCCCTCCGCCGCTCTGCACGCTCGCAATCATGTATCGCGCGACTCTGCACCCCCGCGATATTCATTTAAAATTCCTTAATCTTGCGACATTTATTCACACTATTCTTTGACAGTGATGGGCTTGATTAATCAAATCAAACAATGGAGTTTTTTCAAAATTGACGTTTCAAGTTTGAGCAAACTTAGAACCGAGTTAAGAGTTAACTTTGCGAAAATGACTTTTTCACTTCGATTAACGAGTTTGAATTATAGAAAAAGCTTTTAGCAAGTAAAAAGCTGGTTTTATCTGCGGGATTATCGTCATCCTGTAAAGATGCGTGGTAAAATAAAGCTTCGCAGGATAAAGTTGCGAGAAGGTTGAAAAGCAAACGAATAAGAGTTTGAAAAGAAAAAGATCGAGCATAATATGAGTTTGCTGTTAGCATCAAAAAGGTGAATGCCGCATCAGCGATTTCAGCAGATGAAAGTATCAAACCTTCCACTGATAACGAGTACCCTTGATACTGAGTACCCTTGCTATTTATAAAGGGGTTGACAAGGGACTTATATCAGACTTTTTTATGACCGTTCAGCTTCCTTTACTTTTCGTTTGACTTTTCGGTCATCTCGTTTCACTTGTCAACATTTCAGCAGTTTAACTATCATTCATTTGTGTTGTTTATTTGAACATTTTTTACCAATTTGCAATTAAATATTAAATTTTTAATTGAATATAATGGACTTTCCTAAAGTATAATAAATCAAACTAGCTTTTGGTATGTGTAAATTAGTGAGTTAACTTTGAAATTTTGAAATAAAATAATGAATTGTTAAAAATAGTTTGCAAAAAATACGCAGAGTCATTAGATTTAAAGATGTGCACGCAAAAGAGTAAAAGCATTGTCGGAATGAAAAAATAATGATTGTTAAAAGGCGAAATGTAGAGTTGGGAAAGTCGCGGGGCGCCTGTAGGGAGTGCGCGCCTGGGCGCGCGCGTCACGCTGCGTCTGGCTTGGTCACGTGACGGGGCTGGCGCTCGCGCGGCTCTCTGGAGTCTCGGCTCGGCCGCCACTTTGGCCGCACAACAGCGCAAATGACAAGACGCGAAGGACGTCGTGAGCGTTCGCCGTCGCCTCCAGAATCCGCCGTCCGGGGTCACGCGCACAGCTTCGCCACGCCGCAGCGGGCCGTGGGCTCCTGACGCGTCGCAGCCGTCCTTGTTCGCGAAGCGATCGGGTGCGCGTGGCCGTTGGCGAGTGCGCGAGTCTCGCACGCCGACTCTGAGTCGGCGAGGACGCGACGCGATCGGCTTTGCCGGCCAACAAAAGCGCCGCCGACGACGGCAAGATGTCGTCTTCGACAACCGCGCCGCCGGCAGCGTCCTCCTCCTCCTCCTCTGGCGCGTCATCCTCCTCGTCCGCGCGGATGCGCAAGTCCTCGCCGTGCTCGGCCGCGAGTAAGCAGGGCCCGATGCGGGCCACGCTGCCTGTGAGTTCGCTCTACCGCCAGGGCCGCTCAAGCGCCGCCAACAGCAGCCTCAGGAAGACCGCCGCAGCCGACAGTCCCACCAACTGCTCGGTCTCGCCCACCAACACCCCGGTCTGGCAGCGTAACGCCACCCGCATCTCCCCGGACACGTCTTCCTCGGGCCAACGCAGCCCCGGCTCCCTCTCATACAAAGGTGACACTTCGCTCATTCGCAAAACAATCCTATCTTTCTCTCTCTCTCTCTCGATCTCTTTCTTCTCACTCTCTCGCTTGCTTGCTCTGCTATTTTCTCTCTCTACCTTCTCGCACGCTCTCTCTTTCTTTCTCTCTCTTTCACTCGCAGCCTCTTTCACGCGCCAGCTTGCCCTCTCTGTCACTCACTCCCTCTCGCCCTCTAGCTTACTCTCTCTTGCTCTTTCTCTCTCGCCAATTCAACACGCTCCTCGCTTTTAGACGCGTCTTTCGAGCTCGCGTCGCCATCGATTTTTTCGCCAGCCTCTTGCCAGCCCGTCGAGTAGGTTAAGGTTGCCCGTTCGAAGGACGAGCTCCTTTTCTTCCTTCCTCTCGACCAGCCAAATTCATCTGCGTGCCACACACTTTTCGTAACCTTTTCAGCCCTCGCCCTTTTGTCCTTATACCTCGCTCTTCCAAACCTTACATTTTCTCGCGTCAAAATTTGAATTCCTCGATAGCTTTTGGCCTAACTTAACCGCCACCGGCGAGATTCATCCAATTCACATCTACCGTTTATTTGGCAATGTATTTTTAGCCAGCTTTGTGGTTAGGTTTAACAGCTTGATTGTTGTGACATTGACGAGATTCAATGTTAAGAGCGATCGACGAGTGCTTTTACGAAAAGCTTCTTTGTCATTTAATGATCAAGCTTTTCAGATTTTTTTTCTGCTCTTTTTTCGAGCATGAACATAGCAAATGATCTCCACTTACTCGACTCGTTTTTCATACCAAACTCCTCAGAAATGTAATCGTGATACGTTAATGTAATTTTGATATGAATTTAAAATCATATATTTTTGAAGCTTATACAACCAATTTTTGTAAATTCACGATTTCAATTTCAAGAATTTATTAATTGATTCACTCAATTCATATATTGTTTTTATATTGAATTCAATTATTTAAAGCAATAAAATATTCTTAATTAAAATAAACTTCATTAAACAATTATTATGAAAACAAAATAATAACATTACATTTATTTGAATTAAGCTATATTGATTTTATGATTTTATAGTTAAGAAACAATTAATTTATAATCTATGGTATCTACAATTTACTTGAGTATTTCATGTGTATTACAAAATTACATTACTTACAGGGTATGAAGCATTACTTCATGTTTGTTATCGGTCAGTAAAATTACTGTGTCCATCTATTCATTGTAAAATAGATGCAAACATAGAACAAAATTCGTTATTCAAATCCACTTATCTTTGCCAAGCTAACATTATCTAAAATGTAATTATTAAAATGAAATAACATCTTTGTTGAAAGACAATTTATGAGTTAAAATATGCTATAACAATATATTTGTACAAAATTCAATTGGAATATGAATAATTTTAAGGTTGTTTTCTTGATTTTTTCAGTGAAATCAAAAACCTTGAGTGGTCGTTGCAGTGATAGTCTGAGTGGAAGTCAAAATATTAGAAGAACTGCGTCTTTGGACACCATATATCTGAAAGGACAATGGTCTCGAGATTCTTATTACATACACACCAGTCTTTTAGTTGATAAAGCTACCCAGGTAATTGAGTATAAACAAACGCCATTGTCAAGTCGATTTCAAAGTTATTATAAAAATTCTTTTTACCAATAACGTTCATTTTCAGACTGAAGAATGGTCTAACGAGCCCAGAAAAATACACACTCGCCATCCTACTGAACAAACTACAACTGATGAAAAGCTGGAAAAATATTTTAGGCATCGGTATGAACTATTTGTTTTTTAATTCTAAAAATTCATTTATCTCTTTGTTGCATTTTATCACCGAATCTTGGTTTGATTCTATTACTTAGTATATTGTTTGTGAGAAAAAAACTGGAAAAAAATCAAACAGCTGATAAAACATTCGCAGCAATAGTTAATAGTAATAATTGTGACACATGATTAGAGATAAATTCAAAAAAGTCATTCATCATAGTCTATATCAAACATTCAATAGATAATGAAAGTAATGACATTGATAAGTCGAAAGTTAACGTAGCATTTCGAAAATTAATGCTTTTCATTTTCAGATTGCAACGACAAAACAAAGAGAGTACAAGCAGTCGAGAAAGAACAGCAGCTTTTGGTCTTATCATGCCAGGTGGACCTCCTCCAGCTTTACCTGGAGATCACTCTGTTCTGTTGCCCAGTATTGCTTCACAAACCTCTAACTGTACGTTTAACAAAATTTCAAAACTATGTTTTTGATTGAAAATTTTAAATTAATCATTTCAAATGACTCATTTGGTAAATTTTATAGATAACCAATTCAGCTTGAGTACAAAAGCAAGCCCGATGAATATACCAGTGAAACCAATAAGGCCTCCTATGCGTTCTTCAATTGAAGGGTTAAATCAAGAAATCGAAGGTCTAGTACTAAAATCTGCTTCAAATACAAATGATCCTGATCATGGTGTGGAAGACAAGGTTAGTGTTTCTTAAAGTTTTATGTTGAAGTTTTAATGCTTAATGTTTCAAATATAATATATCAAAATTATTTGCTATTTGAATTAAGAATTTATAAATTATTAATATGAATAATTTTTTTTAATTTAAATGACTGACTGAACAATTGAAATAGCGTGATTTTCAACTTTTAAAACCTATATTATAAAATATTTTTTAATATAACAAAATTATCAACTCATCAATAAGTTTTTATCATAAATAAACTTACTAATGAAATTTTATAAAAACGATTAATGTATTACATTGATATAATTGAATAGTTCTAAAATCAAAATGCTGTATTTTTATCCTAATATTTTGATTAATTTTTCTGAGTCACGATAAAAATTGCATTGTTTCTAGTTGCAGATAAAATGTATAGCTGTGTTAGTTCTCTTAGTTTTATTTAATCCAAGTTTAAACATGTGATTCAAAATTAATGACTTACAATCCATCAGGTAGTTATTAACTTTAAAAAATGACATAACTAAAAGTTTAATTATTTAATTACAGTATGCGAGATATCGCGAACAAATCACGCCTGAGGGCCACAGGGCTCCATTAGCAGATCTTCTTCGGGCTACTCGTAGTGTCAACACGCAAACACCAGCAACAGATCTTCCCTCGAGTTCTTATTCGTCAGGTAATTTTGTCCTTCTGTTTCAACTATTATTCTAAATTGGTACTCTTTCTGTAAATATAATAACAGAAAACTATAATTGTTTGTACTCTCTTTATACTCTTTATAGTAGTAATAATAATTATCACCACAACAATAATAATAATAATAATAATAATAATAATAATAATAATCAGTTTGTCTACAGATTTAAGATATTGGATATATTTTTTTCTTTTCTTTTCTTTTCTATTTAAAATTAACAACTGTATAACATTGAAGTTGAAATGTAGATTCTGCTTCAATTGCAACTGAACAAGCATGAAAATGTTGATATTTACTAACACGGTGTGCGCCTGTTACAAAATAGGCCCTCCATCTAGGAATTCTGAGTCACCATTGATTCCGGGTCTGGTGGAAGTGCCTCGTCCACCCAGTGATCTTTTACAAGGTTGGCTTGCACGACATGTTAAATGTCCATGCAGCATCCTTTTCTGTTTTTGATCATTTTTCGTTCGCCTATTATTGTTTTATTTTCAAACATAATATTTTGTATAATATTAAATTGAAATCAAATTATATTTATAAATATTCTGCGAATCATATCGATCAATTATAAATAATTACATTTTAATTTCATGATAATATTTTTATATAATTCTATAATATACATTATTTTCTTTGTTGATTTCAAGAAATCAAAGTAAAATTATCATAAAATCTCAATTACAGATAATGAAATTATTTAAAAATTGGAACAAATCTTTGGATGTATTATGTATAATATATTGGAAAAATTATAATTCATATTAAGATGAAATAACATCATGTGTCAGACGCCTAAAAACAACTTTTTCCATATTATATAGAATTTGTGATAGTTGAAGTCATTAAATAACAATCTCTATATTATAATCGTAATCCTTTGATTTAGATATTATTAACAATTAAATTAGAAATTGGAAAAAATATTCTAATGTAC
>JABFQD010005278.1:0-10874 GCA_022817045.1 Psix sp. ZL-2020
TTATAATTTTTATTATTATTATTATTATTATTATCATTATCATTATCATTATTATTATCTAATTCTTTAATAAATAAGTTAAACATCTCATTTATCAGTGTGGTGTTACTTATTGAAAATATAATTTCATATATTTTAAATGTTCAAATACATTCAATTGATAGTTTTAATTTTAATATTACTTTTATAATTCTCAGTATTATTAATAGCTTACTTTTTGACTTGGTTCTGCCATAATTAAAATTTGCCGGTAAACTAAGACAGTAGCATATACACATATAATCTGTATTCATGTATACAATACATATAACGAAAATAGGTTAAGTCATATATTGGCACTACTGAAATATTTTAGGTTGGCATTTGTTGCGTTAAGGCAACGCTTCCGGTCCCGAGTTGTTGCGATATGCCGAAGTTGAGTGTATTATAAGTTTGCACGGCAATAAAATACTTCAAATTGGCAATTACATCTATGGACATGATTACACGCGGAAATGAGAGTCGCGGTGGGAGTGCGAGTATTTTTTGAAGTTTAAGTATTACGCGAATGTAAATGTATTCGATAAATTTCCGTTATCGATAAACCGTCATAATGGTTAAAAATGAACATATAACAATTGAATTATTTGAACTATGAAAATAACAAAAATAAAATAATAAAAATAATTAATATTTATTATTTTTCATATGTTATCAAGCAAAAAAAATTTAATTATTATTCATGAGATATTTATTCTCTGTATCGTTTTGAAAATAAATGCATTGCAAAATATTGTAATCTTATTTATTTTTCATAAAAATTGATTGATCAAAAGCCAACAAATGCTTCCATTTGTTAGTAACAAATGGGAGCAGAGTTCCAATTGTTACTAACCAAACCTTATTGTTGGTTTAACGACACAATAATCAACCTGCAAATCTGTGAAACAACTGATTTTAAAACGTAATGTTTCTAATAATAATTCATTATGTTACAAATGGAACTTCTTCCTTAAAATTGGAACGTTTTTAATAAATGAATGAGAAAAATTTAACATTACTTCATATAGTATAAACTTTTCATAGTTCATAACTACGTTTTAATATAAAGTTTCTTCTTTCATTTTTTTAAACCTCCAAGTAAAAAAATATTTTAAAATGTGGAGGTAATGGAATATATGCAATGAATTATCATCTTATGTATGTATTATGTCATACATATATAAAGAATTACTATTTTATGTTTTTAGTGATGTACGTTTACAAAATAATCTTGAACAAGAACACCCAGTCTTGGAAAATTAATCTTCAACAAGTTCCACGGAAAGTACCAGCAGTTGATCGATTGAAGATTTAACGAACTTCCTATGGTACTAGGCATTTAAGAACAGAAATTCTCACTTTGCTGCATTTGAGTCGTTGAACTGCCGCCTACAAAAACATTCTTGTTTCAAATAATTGCCATATATGTATCTCGGTTTGATTAGAGGAATCAGATCTGCATTATTAAAATGTAACAATGCTTATTTACTTATAAATGAATTAAATATAGACATTTTCATCGATGGAATTTCGATATTGGGAACAGGTGCGTCAATGTGAGATATTGTTGGTGTTATCAAAGGAATTGATACTTTGTTTTTGATAAGCGTTTATTATGGTGATGAAAAACTGAACGATACAAATACATTTTTAAGAGCCACGGTTGATTATATCAAAGAAGTATGCTCTAATGGTATTATAATTGCTGAAATTCATTATAATTGTTGACTCTATTCAGTTATTGCTGATGCGCCAGCAAGAGCATATATTCTTCAAACTAAAGGTCATTCAAGTTTTGACCGTTGCACAAGATGTCACAACAAAGGCCAAAGAATTTCTAACCGTTTTTGATTTTTTGAGCGTAATGGATTCAATATTTTTAAACAAATATCTCTAGAATATATGTATTTAATTTTTTTGAGAGTAACGTACAAACTTCTTTACTTATAGTTAAAAAACTATAAACAGTCATATTGTTTGGATGCATAGAACATGAAATTACTATCAAGTCCTTTAGAAAACTATCGTAAAGTTGTCCCAAGTGAATTTTCACGCAAAAATCGTCGTAAAAATTAGTAAAACATTTTAAAGTGACTGAATATAAATTTTTATTTTTATACGTGGATCCTGTTTTTAAAATAATTGATTAAAAAGTATGAAAACTCTTTGCAACAACTTTATAATAGACGTAACGACTCATGCAGAAATTGCCAGCATTCAACATACGACCCAACACTGGCACGGTACCGACAGTCGGGATATGGCTATCTGTACTGGTACAATCTGTATTGTACTGATAAAATACAGAAGTTCATACGGTTTACAATAGGCAAGCATTGTAATTCAGTGTCTAACCGAAACTTAGACAGTATTGAAATCAGCACTGTTTCAGTACTGATCTAGTACTGGAAAACAATAAAATAATAGTAAATTACAGGTACTGGTGAAATACTGGTTCATTACTGGCTAATACAAAAAAGCTGCATTGTTAATTAATATTCAGTCAGAACAAGAATAGAAATAAACTAAACATTATTTTAATACTGGTATAGTAATAGGAAGTAGAGTAATGTTGCTACTGGTGAAATGATGACATGTAATGCGGATCTAAATTTTTCCAGTATTGGTAGCCGATATTACTAACAATTAGAGTTAATATTCATTTTAGAAATATTAATATGTATTATCCAGGATGAGTACTGAAAAACATTATGGCTTAAATTAATAAATTAGTCCTAACGAGACTTAAAAATGAAATAAATAAAATATATTAGTAAGTTTCTCAACAAGGGCTCGTAACTTAAACGTGGATCTGGTGCAGTGGATTAGACGGCGGACTATCACTTCGGAAGCCTTAGTTCGTTTCTTGTATGCGTAGAAATTTTAAATAAACAATAAAAACTTCAATTAAATCAATCGAGTACAATAATTATTTAAAAAGCTAAAAACCAAGGCAGAGAATATACCAAAACATATTTAAGGAACTAATAAAATATTTTTTTAATAATTAAAAAAAATGGCAGTGCTGGCTAGACTGGCACCGGGACTGTGCCAGTACTGTTTTCGTCGTAACTTTCTACATGAGGAGATCAAAAGTCATGAAGCACAAGAAAATTATTTAACAGATGAAATCATAATCATTCGTGATTCAAAAACTGACAATTGTGTTTTGTCAAACGACCGAATAAGACTTTTTTATGCTTTTTTTATCACTCGTGAAACTTCCATTTCAAACTGCGAAACACAAAGACAATTGTTGCTTGTTAAAAAACGGAGATATTGTTATTTTAACAATTCTTTTCTATGGTACATCATTTCAACGAAAAAAAATTAAACGAAATCCCGTGTGAAACAACTTTATTTGATACTTATATATTTTAAAATTTTTCGAAAAAATTGGTCTATTGAACAAATAAGAAATAAGATGTTTCTTCTATCTAAAAAAACCAAAATATTAGCACTAGCATTGCCGCTTACTGAGCGTAAGTCTGAAAAAATTAAATATCTTTTATCATCATGCGAGCATAAAGCTACTGTTTCCTCACAAACTGTATACACCTTGTGTATTTGTGATCGAACACAATTTTGAATGTGCGTTATTTTACTATTTTCATTTAAACAAAATAAATAGTCGTTGAAATCTATTGTTTCTTGTAAGACGCAAGTTTTGACACCTTTAGCTTGCTTCTTCTTTCGCTCACTTTCACTCTCACTTTCGTTCATCTGTAAAGTATACATATTTGACCTGAGACCGACCTATTATATGACCATTGCATTGATCTCCCATTAGACTTAACACTTATATGTTTACACGAGGCATTTTATACATGTTATTTTCAGGATAATCGCTTGTATCGAATGGTATGTTTTGATATTTCTAAAATAAGCATTGCAACATAAATCGGCTTGTCAATATTGACGAATAACTTTATTATCTCGATTACAATTAAGTCTTCATCAAAGGTTGATGATCTTCATCATCGATGAAAATTAGGTTTCAATATTAATGCTTCAACACCATAATGATCATCCCAGGTAGATTTTAATTTTACATCGCGTCTATTGCGTTTTCCAAACACTGCGTTATTCATTAGTTTATACAAGTTTTTTCAAAATCTATATATGATTTTAGCCAAGGGGATTGTTCAAACTTAAAAATTCTGTGTATTATGATTACTTTTAAGTATTTGTTTAAGATTAATGAATGAATTAATTAATTAATCAATGAATTACGTAGTGTGTTTCGTGGACTAATGTAGCAAGAATTTTGGTTTGTTTTTAACTGGGTGGAGTAGCTTTCCCCGGACCTAAAGGTAAATTCTTTTGTATATCATAAGTTTCGGATGGATACGATAAATTTACTTCCAAAATATATCTAATTTTTAAGTTGTTTTCTTCTATCGATAGATCAAAAATTTTCATATATTTTTCATCTGCCATCAAATGATGATGTGAACACTGGTCTAATCTACAACGAATACCTTTTTTAACAAATATTAATATATTGATATAAGTTAACAATTATAATTTTATATTGGTGAATCTCAAAGCATAATCCTACGTGAAGCTTGGTAGTATAAAATAATGTGCTGGATCAGGGCTATGTGTTCTCAATAATGAATTTTGAAAGTTTTCAAAAACATCAGCTGATAATAAAATATCTATTTTTTTGTTTATATTCATTTTAATTACAGTTGAAATCATTTATCTAATATAAAAACGTAAACGTTTCTATGCTATGCACTAGAAAACCACCTTGGGGTTTTTATTTTGATTTCAAATTGCTGAGAGATGTTGTTGAAGGTTAAAACTAGTGGGGAAAAACGATTTTATTTTAATATTAGAAAAAAGTTTCCGTGCTGAACTTCAGCCACATCTTATTACAGAGATCTAATCGTAATCGTCCACTAATTCGATCACAGTGATAGCGCATTTTATGTCTATCTTGGCTAAAAGGTAGATCAGAGACTTCACAACACGTTGCTGATCTAAACGTTTTCAGCCTTCGGAGAATAGATTCACATCGAGTAAAATCGAAAATCATCAATGTGAATAATTAATAAAATGTGTAAGATGTGTAATTAAGAAACATATTGTTTAAAAACAATTATACTTTGTTAATTCAATCTGCTATTCTTGATGACTGTTTAGCAAACCATTGTGTGCAATCAGATGTTTTTACCGATTTATATTCAGAGAATGATGGGTCGTAATTGCAGTGCAGCTAGTATGTAAATTTCATGCTGCTGGTAGGCCGTCCTTGGAGCATGTTCTGAAGAAACTTTACTTGTAAATTTCATTTATTGTCAACATAAATGACTGAGAGCAGAGTCATTTGTTTGGCAACGTTTTTGAAATGCAATAGATTTTCTGCATCTGTAGGCAATTTCATTGCACACTCATTAATTAGCTTGCAACCCATTCAATGTGCAATTCATTTATCTTCATCATAAAAATTGTCTAAGTACCAATTGAATTAACCGTTCTTTATCCTCTACTTTTGAGGCTATGACTGTCTCACCAATGCTCAGAAATTTTTGATCCAACAGTAATGAGCGTTTTTACCATGACTTATTATCAGCAAATAAAAGTCATTTTCAAATTCCTTTTCAGTAAGTAAAATAGGAAAAATCTCCTCATTCTGATTCATGAAAACGTTTACTGAGATATTATTCAGCTTTTCAAACTTCAGGATGTCCTTTAATGTCATCAGGAATGATAAATTACTAAATTGAAGAACATTTTCATATGTAGGATATGAAGTTGGACGATCAGATTTCGATGCTAAAAGATACATTGTAAATATTATCGCTATGACGAAACAACATTTCTTGTATTTTGTAGACTAACAACAGCTCTTTTATATTTTATCCACAGTGGTAATTCAATAAATGTACCAGCTTGGGAAGGTTTATATTGACAATTTTTCACTTCCATATTATTTGTGGCACTCAATATCCAATCAGATGCTCGTTCTTAGAAATCTTCTATTAGAACGAGAATCGAGCCTTTTACGTTACCATCGTACTATTAAGCTAAATCTGATGTTTATAGAAGCTCGATATACTTTCTCTTGAAATATCTTTTCTTTTTTTTATCCTTGTAAGCCAATTTTTTACTACAGCCAATTCACAACTTATTCACACTGTTTTTAATTTTTGCAACGAATCACTCACATAATTGATTGTTATTTTCATAGCTTTCTCTAAGAATTTTGCAACATCCATGTGCTTGATATTTACAATCAAACCAGTCTATTTTGGAACATTGAGTTCAGTTCCGTAAAGCGTATATTATTTTTGTTTCTTCTTGACCGTCTGTATTTCCCATTTACATGTAAACTTTTGAGATCCTTGATACATGTCCTTAGTGATCGTTTCAAGTTACCTGAAACATGAGATTGCGTTTGCGAACGTATTACTTTCTTAGTTAATGATGGCTCAACTTGGCACTTTCTGGCTTCAGTGGCGCCTCATTTTGGAGGACTCTTGGAGGCAGGATTCATAAGCGTCAAGTACAACATGTAGAGGATTCTCGAAGACCGCACTCCTTCGCTGACCGAGCTTTGGACCTTATTATGCGTAATCGAGGCATGTCTCAACTCGTGTCTGCTAGCATCATTCAGCGATTTAGGTGAGGCCCTCGAGGTCCTTACACCTGGTTATTTCTTAATCGGTGACACTTTGACATTCGTACCATCTCCGTCACGACTTGATTTTTCCACAGCCTCACTATCTTGTTGTCAGCAACATAGACATTTGCTGGAATTATTTTAGAAATATTGGTCTGCGGTACATCTGAGATCTTTGCAAAATATTGGTCGGCTACATAGTCTTAATTAGTTTGCCAAATTATCCTCTTATTAAGTGGCCCCTGGCGTTAGTAACACAATGTTTTCCAGGGGAAGACGACTTTGTGCGGACAGTCCGGTTGTGAACGGTTTATTCAACCTACCATTGATAAACTCATTCTTTTATCTGTGAGCGATTTTATCATCCGTCATCTATAAAAGGTGAGCTGTTACTCACCTTTTTTTGTATCGACGTTTCAATTTGTATTTACACATTGAAACATACCATGTAGTATGCGTTCAGAATCACGTTAAATTCGATTTTGTTTCTGATTTTATTTTACTCAAATGTATCATTAGTAGAATTCCTTCACCATGGAAGCGGCGGAAACGGTTTTCTTGATTGGTTTGTGGACTGAATTTCGTTAATCCGAATAACCGCTAATGTAAAGTTAACATTTTTTTGTGGAATCTATCCAATTAAATAAATAGTTGTATAGAGTAAAACTTTACAATTGCCTCATTTTTGATCCTGTTAGCCAGATATCCTCAGACCTACCGAATTCCGAAAAATAAACATTAATTTTTGTGAAAATGTCAACAACATCATTTTTCTAACTATCAATATTTGTATGTATTAATTTCATAAATTATTATTTTGAATAATAAAACGAAACTATATTGAAGAAATGAATATTTAGCTAATTAATTAGAATCGGTCTTTTCTCATATGATAAGAAAAAATCTTTTTCAAGATATTTTGACTTTTTTAACACGAATTTGAAGAGAAAACAATGACCTCTTAGACAATTTATTATTTCTTTATTTATATACAATTATTTTTTATTACACGTAGCTGATTACAATTGGTGCTATTCCGCTTGTAACTTGGGAGTAGTCGCACGTCAACTTTTCGTCTGATGTCATTATCAGTGTTTATTTTTTTAAGTAAAAATACTTGTAAACATACTTTATAACTGATGGAAATAAATTTAACACATATTCGAGACATATACAATGCAAAAATAATATTAAAACATTTTTGAAATAGATAAAATACGTTTCTTTATTAACGTATTGTCATTTCACTACATACATTATAACACATTTTAATAAGATCACAAATAAGAATTATAATATATTAATAAATAATATACATATACATTTTTTTTTAAACTTTTAAACTGAATTCACGTGAACCTGTGAGATATATCTTTCACGAGAAAAATTGTTAAAAAAGGTGTAAAACTAAAAAAAATGGAGAAAAGACCTCGTGCGACCACTTCCAGGTCAAACATAATTCATAAATTTGTACAAATGAATTTTGAACTTCTACAATAGAATTTTCTACAAATCTTTTATTATTATAATTATTTTTTATCATATTAAAGTGGGTGTATATTTTTTCAATCTCTTTATGTATCACCAAAGATATCTTTTTTTTGTTTCTTTTAATCCTTGGTATCTTTGGTATTTATCATTGCATAAAGTAGCACACTATATAATAAAGCCGTTTTACGTCACATTTTTGATAAAAACTGATTAAGCTGATGAAAAACTGTTATAAATTATTACATTTTTATTTACAGACAATGGTTAAAATCCTGAAAATCAAATATTGTAAAAAAAATTGACGTTCCGGCATACAGTTAGGATATGCCGGAAATTTTAAAGGCGGAATAGCAATGATTGTACTCTGCTACACGCAACAAAAAAAGTCTGCATATAAACAATGTTTAAAGTATTTTTTCAGTGTACGTGAGTTAAGTGCAGGATATTAGACTTTCCTGAATTTTGAATAAATGTCGATTAAAACTGTACTTAACTTCATAAGAAACATAATCGTTGTAAATATTTTTTTCATGAATAAATGAAGTATTTCTACGAATAAAAGATTCATGAATTAGCATCTGAATAATTTTGGAAAATGTAATTGTGAATACTTGTTAAGATTGTTCAATTTACTTAACTTCTATGTAAGTTAATGCAATATGAAACATATTTTTAACCATTAACCTTATTCAGCAAAAAAATAAAAATCGAAAAATATAATCTGTTGTAATATAGTCTTTTTCTATTGAATTATAACAAATGTAACACCAAACCATCATTATATTTTTAACGTGTCGTCAATCATCACTTATGAAACAATGAAAATAAAATATAAACTAAAGAATAATGTGAAATATATAAATTGTCTGAAAACTTCTTGTTTTCTCTTTAGATTCCTGTTCAAAAAGTTAAAATGTCTTGAAAAAAGTTTCTTCTTTCAAAAAAATGATGACGAATAATTAGTTAAATATTCCAAACATTAATTCATACAATAAATACATGCCATTGATAGTATGAAAGCTGATGTTGATATTTTCACAAAAATTAATTATTCCTTATTCTAAAAAAAAAAAAATTTTTGTTTTCATCAAGCCAATATTCAGTTGATTAATAATAATTTAATATTTTCTGAATTGTACATCATGTAATAAATATAAATAGCTTAAGCTTCGCCAAAAAAACTAAAATAGAATGAGTAATGATGAATTTTATGACTATAAAACAGCACATTTTTTATGTCGATATATTTTAACAAATGTTGTTTTTTCTTTGAACGCGCATGTATAAAATCACTTTGTATATACAGGGTGACCTATTTAAAATTATATACTATTAAAAAATCTCAAAAAGTATGCGTCGTACAAAAACTGTTCCAAACGAAAGTTTTACAGTTTTAAGGGGGCAATCCGGTACTGTAAAAATCCCCCTTTCATCTACCCCCTGGGGACGGGAAAGGAAAAACTCTGAAATTTCAAATATATACCCCTACTTTTTATTGCAGATTTGGATTCTACTCCAAAAATGTTTAAGTTTTGTTTGAAATTTTTTTTAGATTTACTATTGATGACGCTGCTAACGGCAAAATTAGTAGATTTTTCTTTTACTGTTTGTAATAGAGGATTTAAAAACCGATGATATCTTTTTACTTCTTACATACAGGAGTTTAACTATACCGTCTGTATTTGTGTTTCATCAGTGTGGCTTTTTGAAAGATGCAGTTTATAAAGAAAGACAAACTACAAAAGTCGACATGAATAGAGGATCCGAGTTGCTTGCTAGAGTATTCCTCGTGAAATTCTTTGGAATTCTACATTTATAAGCAATTCTTGGTTTAGAATTGTATTAATTAATATTTGAAAAAATAAATAAGTTTTGAAATGACAAAATATTGAAATTCAACATGTATTAAAAAAATTTATCGTGTTTGGTAAAATGTATAATTTATAAAAGAATATATCTTTAAATTTTTGTAACATCTCATGTTTAGAAGCTTTGTAGTTGCATCCATATATTAATTATAATTATTAAAAAATGATTTGTATACAAAAAATTTAACGTATTTGTTACATTGTATATTGTTATTTATTGATAAATTTCTTTTCAACGAATCTGTTGGTAAATTGAACAGAATTATTTTTTTTTGATGAACATCAGTTAATTGCGGCATTTATCTAATTCTAATCAATTACGATGGCCCAGTCGAGAAATGAAGTCTAGGATAGACGATTAAAACGAGAACTCCTTTTCACCGCACTATCACACCGTTTAGCCACAACACTTTTTGCCAAATTTGCGTTACTCTCCTATTGCTTACTATGTTGTTCACCTTGCAATAATTGACCTTTACAGCTCAACCAACGCAGCACTGTCTTAGCGAGCATACCGATTTCGTCAAATTGGTGGAATCGAGAAAGACACAAGTTTTGCTAGGTTAACATGAAAATATACAAATGAAATGCCCAAATCAAAACATTATAAATTTCATATTCTATGTCAATAACATAGTTAAAATAAAATTTAAATCGCTGTTTAATTTCTATTAAATACAATTTAATTTATAATGAATCAAATATAATTAATATGTTGGTTGGACGCTAACCACAGTCAATACAACTAACACTTAACAATTTTATTTTATTTAACAATCAGGCGCTGTTTAAAAATTCAGTCAGACACTGAATTCAAACACTGCAAGTAAAATTTATTGGATTTACCAGCATAGGTGATTTTC
>JABFQD010005279.1:0-10872 GCA_022817045.1 Psix sp. ZL-2020
ACTCATACTCCCATCACATCTAAAAAATTCCCCTTCCACCAAGTGAGCCAATAGTTAGGTACATGTTAAAATCCCATAAGGCCCCCCACTACCATTTGAGCCAATAGTTAGGTAGCCCTACTACTGCACTTTGATTGTTGACATTCAGATTCGTAGGTTTCTCACATTCATGCCCAATATCTAATACAAATTTTCACAGCCACATTGCTTCTTTGCACGCTTCAGTTGCAGCTATAAATTCAGCTTCGGTTGTACTTAAACTAACAGTAACTTGACGCTTAGATGACCATGTGACACATTCTCCACTCATCATGAATAAGTGTCCAGAGGTGGAACGTCGCGTATTTAAATCTGCTGCATAGTCAGTGTCTGAATAACCAATGAACTCATCGACATTACATCCAGAAGAGAACAATGAACCAAAATTTCATGTACCTTTAATGTAACGCATAATACGCTTCACCACACGCCAGTGTGATTCGTCATAATTATTTAGGTATCTGCTCACGATATCGACCACATATGCGATGTCCGATCGTAAAGTCATTTCCAAAAACAAAAGCGAATCTACTGCTTTTCGTTAGGGAACCGTCAACTCACTTTTATCTGTAGGTATTATAAGGCGCGCGATCAGCAGGCGTTTTGATTGCTTTAACTTCACCCATGTTGATTTTTGTAAAATTCTGTCAATATATTTTTCTTGGCTAATGAAAATTGAATCGTTTTCATAGGATATTTCCCTTTTGACAAATTAATGAAAGTCACTGATACTTATATCAAAGGCACCCTGGAAATTTTTCGTCAATTCTTCCAAAAGTTAAAAATGCCTGTATAAACGAACTTGTCTGTTAAGTTTTCAATAAGGCCCATGTGTCGGAGAAATTCACTAACTTTTTCGTTTCAACATCTGTCTGACTGTTTTAAGCACGAGAAGTGGAAATATCTCTTCGTATTCTAGGCCAGCTTTGTGCGTGAAACCTTATGCTCCTAAATGTGCCTTGTACGGCTTGGAAATTTTGCTGGGATTTTTTATCTTAAAGACCCATTTATAACTTACGACGACATCCCAAATGTGGTTTTTTGCGTGTGCAACAAACACTTCTTTAATCGTGCGCTTCCATAATTCTGAGTCTTTGCTACTCATTGCTTCCGCGAAAGTACTCGGCTCATCACCAAAAACTGTACATGCCTCATAACGTTTCATTTTACGAATATTGACGCGAGTACGTAGATTATAATCAGAACTAAATGGTTACTGAACATTCTGGACGGTAGGTCATGTTTGACATGCGAATTCACCCATTCTTCGCTGGAAGAATGTGAGAGCTAAGACCATTAAAGAGTTACAAGATTCTACCTACAAACCGAGGAGGCAAGCCTTGGAGACATCAGGATAAGAAACCTTACCAAACGTCATCTGATGCTTCAGGACCTTCCCAAAAACAACAAAGGACTACGACTGCACAAGGACCTTCGAATAGCAAAACCAAAGGAGAGGTCCAATGCTGGACTTGTGGAGGAAAGAGACACAGAAACCTTACCAAACGTCATCAGATGCTTCAGGACCTTCCCAAAAACAACAAAGGACTACGACTGCACAAGGACCTTCGAATAGCAAAACCAAAGGAGAGGTCCAATGCTGGACTTGTGGAGGAAAGAGACACTATACATCGCAGTGTCCCAGGAAGGCCAACAAACATGGAAACAGGGGTTTGTCGAACTAGTGGAATGTAGTTCGATGAACGAGTCTGGGTTAACCCCAGGTGACAATCCTCGAGCCTTCTCCTGTTTTTTCAGGTATCTTACAGGATGTTTTCGAGAAGAACTCGAATGAATTGGATGATAATCAGAAGGGAGCCTTCAAAATCTTTCTTATCAAATTTCAAGATGTGTTCTCGAATGATCTGGTAGTGGGTATGCTACAACGGAATTCAACATCGGGTCAAGGTGAAGAAAGGAACCCAACCTATAAAACAAAAACCAAGACAGGTTCCAATGCTTCTTGAAGAAGAAGTTGACCAGATGATCGAGGAGATGCAGACTGCCGGAGTGTTTGAAAAATCCTTAAGTCCTTCGGTTTCTCCTGTTTTATTAGTTAGAAAGAAGGACCAGTCTTTTAGGTTCTGCACATTCATGGTTCTCCACTCTGGATTTAAAGTGTGGGTATTAGCAGATGAAGGTAGATCCGACTAATAGGGAGAAGACTGCCTTTTCTGTTGGATAAGGGTTATGGCAATTTGTTATCACGGCGTTTGGGTTATGCAAGGCTCCAGTAACCTTCCAGAGGTTAATGGAGCATGAGTTTTAAGATATTTTGTATCAAATCTGCCTAGTTTATTTAGATGACATGATTACCTTAGATAAGTCTTTTGACGAAGTTCTTAGCCGTCTCCAAGAGATTCTTCTTAGGTTTCTTTAGTATTAAAAACTAGTGCAAGTCTTGCACCAAGTGTGTTGCCAAGGCAGGACCCGGAGATAAAGGGAAACATCCGATGCAGATTTATAATTCAGGGGCTCATTTCGAGGGGTTGTAGACCGATATTCTCAGCACATTTCCAAGATCTAAAAAGGGGAATCTTTATCTTCTCGTAGTAACAGATTGTTTTACAAAGTGGGTCGAGGTTGTCCCTCTTTCAAACATGCACGCTTCTACAGTCGCAGAAGCTTTAAAAAACGTAAATCACGAGGTGGGGGATCCAGAAGACCAAGATTACTCCACTTCATTCACAGTCTGACAGACAGATTAAACGTCAATACAGGACTATTTTAACCTATCTTTCAAAATTCGTTTCTAAAAATCAAAAAGACTGGGATACTTGAGTTCCTCTTTTCCTTCTTGCTTATAGATCATCTAAGCATGAGTCTACCGACTTTACACCAGCAGAGAATTACACTGGTTAGGATCTTAGATTTCCATTGGATATTCTTCGAGCAACTACCCCGGATCATCAACTGGCTGCATCTACACCTCAAGAATATGTATCTAATGTGTGTCAACAGATCAACAATGTCCATCAGACTATTTGAGTTAAACTGTTTCTCAAATCAAATTACACGTAATCATAATATGACCAAAAAGCGCTTAAATCTTTGTTCAAAGAGGAACAAAAAGTCTGGTTGTATAATCCACGTAAAAAAGTATAAAAAATCTCCAAAGCTCCAATTAAACCGTTCACAGTAGTAAAGAGGATGAACGATGTAGTCTACTGCGTTCAGAAGTTGGCAATTAAAATATAAAAAACTGGTCTTCACTGACTCGCTATCGACCATAAATATCCTGAAAGATTTTGGCCCTGTTGACGAAAATAAATACACAGCATAAATTGAAATGTTTACTTGTGCCTGGAGGAAAATCCATAATGGACAAAATCCCTAACTACTCTTATTATACAAAACTTTGGCAATTCAAATCAACTACGCGAATTCGAGATGGACTTCAGATCTAAACGACGAACTGATCTCTCGGAAGTCCGGTACAGAAGTGACAACTTTCACTCTTTTAAAACTACGCATTACATCGAAAGAAGGGATGAAAATCGCCTGTCTTGATCGCATATGTCAATAATAAATCTTAACTTATTACAAAAAATCTAAAAAGACGTGGGAAAAGAAAAATTCAAATTCCGCGCTCATTGGAAACGCATCGAGTTGCCGGTTTATGACCGGTCGCGTCGGTAACTCTTTGTCGTGCCAGAGTCGTCGTTTGATTGTCAGCCGAAACGTGCCATAAAATGTAACATGTGATACGCAGACTCTCAATATTAGCTCGAATGTAGAATATACATTTTCTACATCTCTTTATTCCGAACACTTCTCGAGATACTTTTGTTCCGCAACAGAATTTTTCCAGCTGAGAGTAACTCATATATTTTAAGTTTATCGAAGTATGTAATACGCGAGTAAAATCCAAGCTCACTGAAAATTGCTCAGCTTATTTCTAAAACGCTATGATTCGGTATTTTTTAAAACCGTCCGAAACAATCGGAAACTGTCCTCCTCACGTTTTTCGAACCGTGGTTTACCATGAGGCGATTAGAGCTAATGCCGGGACAGAGATAAGATTTAACCCGTTAATTGCGTCACAGTCGACGGTGGGTACCTCACGTTGTTCGAAGATGAAGACTTCTGGTATCAGTTGAGATTCACTATTGAAGGAGTGTTGGATTTAGAAAAAAAGGGGGGGGGGTCAAGATACGGGTCGAACGTCAAAATTCCAGCAGTAAAAGATTGGATACGAATTTGGCGAAAGTAGTTTGAAGAGCCGGGTACCGTGGATCCGATGCTCGGGAAAATCAGTAGCTTGAAACTACTAATTAATCTAAAATAATGATAATAATAATAATATTGATAATAGCTTATAAGTAGGAGGGGGGGAGATGCTTCTGCCTAGTCAAGTAATGTGACATAATATTACACGTGCGCTGTGATTGAATTAGACTGTATCCTTTAAAGAAAGTTTTCTATCTCTGCTAAAAGTGTCTTGACAAGCTTCAAAAGACCAGTAAGTTTCTAGGATCTGAACTGCTCAGCGTCCAAGTAGGTTGACCCAGTGTTAGCAGCCTAGGTGGCTGGCAGTGTTTCGCTATGGCATTAGACATGCTACACGTCTTCGGAATGGCATTTATACCATCAACAATATATAGATGTTGCGATGCCAATATTTACAGAAACTTGTTAATAATGGGCTTTGACCAATATATTAAATTATAACAGCGCATTTTTACAACTAGATCAGCTTTTGTAACTGTTAATTTTATGTGCATTACAGAAATGCTTCCAAGGAAGCAAAATTAATTTTATTAGCGAAGTACTTTTTTTATAGTGATGTGGAGACACATAATGAAATTGTTTTCCTTCATAATTATTTATTATTCCTTGGCAAAGCTAGTTGCAACCAGACGAATGGTGCATGATTTCCAGTCTATGATATTTGATTATACAACTGGGAATATGTGTTTAAATTTTGTGCCTAATTGATTAATGCTCGCCACATTCAGTAATAAGCAACATATTGCCACCCAAACATAAAAGTGCGAAAACAAAAAAGTGGTAAATTTGGAAAAATTCAATTTAGTTATTCTTACAAGTGTTATTAAAGGAATAAATATAACCAATAAATTGTTGCCTTAAATAACACAATGCAACAGTGATTTCTGCAACAGAATGAAAACTAGATGTCTATATAGAAAACCAAAAATGGTAGAAGATGCCGTTTATGGCTTGTTATTATCATCTCGCGTCGATAAGTTATTAACAATCAAAGTTGGTAATTTTTTAATTGATAACTGTTTTTTACATGGTTTGATCGGAAATTATCATTAGATTAGCAATTTAAAAGTGGAAAAATATACAGATATGTCAATTTATTATAACGTAATTAATAAACAAAAAAATTACGGAAAAAATAAAATAAAGAAAAAAAATTTCAATCCCGCGGTTACTTCGGTCAAGGGATAAGTCATAAAAGGTCATATCGTAGCTGAAAGCTGAGCGCACAGGTTCATTAGGCCGATCCTACCGTCTAAACGGAGGTGCATTTTTTCTCATCCCGATAAACAGCATACGCGTCATAACGGTAAATTTTTTATCTAGATATTTTGTATTTATACCTAAAATGCAAAGTAGTCAAAACGCTTAAAAGCATTGAACCGAACCGATACAGCGCTTGTTGTTGTCACATTTAATATATTACACAAAGTAATGACATGCATTGTCGTCAATATACATATTGTGTATTACAAGTAAAAATGAAAATTATAAAGATTTTTAAGAAAAATGTGTTTTTCGGTTGTTCGATACAGTAAAAGTTGTTAAAATTGTCATCATCAATATATCATTAAAACATATGTTTTAAGAAAATAGTATGAAGAAACAACAACTATAAACCTTTCATTTTATTCGAATTCAGAATTTGTTTCGATAATTTTCATTAGCTTACATGAATGAATCAAATATCCCTATATAATATTATTCAGTGTGTGAGAAAACATTAATCTTTTTACTAATCGTTTAATTTCTAACTCATCATGTTGACATATAAGCCAGCAATGCATGTGCTCCAAATTTTTTCCGATATATCGGTCCTTTAATGATTTGATCTCTTGATGAAATTTTTCACCCATTTCATCACTATAATCACCACAGTTTGGAGGAAAATCATCTAGATGGTCTTTTACAAAATATATATTTTCAAAGACATATTTACGCCAATCGTTTCTGAGGAATTAATCATTTCTTTTAAAATATCTTTGTAATTTGGCTCTCTTTCATTTTCAAGAAAATGTTTCATCACGGAGATAATTTTTTCCCGGGCATCAAGCTGTTCCGGAAACAAAAATACGCAGAAATCCTCTACGACAGGAAGACGTCTGATATCGGGGCCTTACCTCTACTACTCGGGGCATGATATCTATTTCAATACCTTGAAATAGATATTGCGATTAGTATTTATTGAATAAAAATTGAAATTAGTTGAAATTGTTTTCGCTTATCTCCATTCATCTTAGTTGAGCTCAATTTTGCGAAATTTTGTCTTGATGAAATTTTTTACCAGCCCTAATTTTATATGTAAGGGACGTTGAATTATGGCTGACGCTTGCACCAAAGTGCAGAATAATTTCCAGTTTTTCATACGTATCTTTGGTATCTACAGAATATGCTATTGGTACTGATGGTAATTTATTACTAATATTAAGTAAAACAACTTTTAAGCTTTTTTTAGACGAATCAATGAATGGTTGCCAATCTTCTGAAAAATATATAATACCAAATTGATCGAACAAGGGATGGATATCATTGGAATAAATTATTTCACTCATATGCTCTTTAATACGTAAGTGATCAAAATTTGTGAAATCGCGACGGTCACGGTAGTGTGTCACTCGGAAATTCTCATATATAGCTACATATTGTTAAAGCTGGGATCCCAAAATTTCTCTGTTTCCGCGATAAATTAAGGTCTCGTGCTAGATTGTTCATTATAGACTGATTCAAGCATTAATAGCATTGTTTTCTTCCACGTGAAATGAACACCACTATCGTCATCGGAAGTTTCGGTGTCACACACGAGTTTTGGATTGATTTAGTCGTGTGATCACTCAGTTATGGAACGTTTTGTAGCAGGGATCACATATATGCTAAACATATATGGTATTTTTCCACGTATCTGATACCAAAATCTTTTTGTCCTAGGCATCGTCGTGCCGATTAAGCAAGTCTCCTCTTCATGCAAACTTTATTCTAACCAAAGAGTAGGCTGAGGCTAATGTATACTTGTTTTGAAACCACCGAATAATTCTTGCACACATGTAACTCATAAAATAGATGAAGCGTACCACTTATCCGGTACATCAAAATATTGTAGAAACTTTCATACTTTGCAATTAGTAACGGTAAAAGTTTCTGAGATTTATTTTTTGGCGTAAATAAGCCACAAACAAAACAGAACTTATTGCATTGAGGACACTCCATAACTACTTGCAAGAAGTAAAACGTCTGGAAGTTTAACATAAACTCAAATGAGATTAAAAACCAGGTATACGGCGAAGGTAGAAATACAACTATTCATTAAAGGAAACAATGTCATTGGTTCCTGTTACTGTGACAGGCAGAACCATCCCTGTTTTGAAATTAAGGTATGCTATATTTTTCCATCTCGGATCACCGAAAAAAAAATTGTTCTTGAAAAACTATATAATTTTCATTTATAATTACAATGAATAATATTATACATTCTATATATATACAATAGTAAATTTTTTTATTTGCAATAAGACATAGATCTATACAAATATGAGGGGGGGGGGGGAAGAGTTCGAAACAATATCAAAGTAAAAGTGTATACATAAGAACAATTAAAATCACAATTCGTGTAATTTGTAGACTTAAAATTCCCCAGCTTAATATAGTTTGAATCATATTTACAAGTTTAAAAATTATTTTTGGATCATCGCAATTAAGTAGGAATCGCAAAGATAATTCGTCCACGAAATCTTTGCCGTCTGCCAAGGTAGTAGATCTCAATTCATCGTTAAAAGAACATTTATATACCATGTGATCGAAATCAGCTGATACCAATTGATCGCATTTCATACAAATTCCGTCTTTGTCAAAATGATATAATTTTGAGTTACAGTAAAACGACTTATAATAAACATTTTGAAGTCGCGTCTGTACGAATAAACGCATAGAATTTATAGATCCGATCTTTTTAGATAAACAGTGCATTTAAGAAAGTCCCGTGTGTATAATGACGGATAAATATAAGGGCTAAAAGGTTTCCGCTCAACTTTCACATCTGTGTCGTATAGATATCGAGCGTACCAAGAGAGACAGAATTCAATCTTTATATTTTCCGGGTCATCGGTATTCCAAAGATCGCACATATCCGATTCTGTGAAATAGAGTTTTAATTGACTAATTCAATTGTTCGCAAACCATTTATTCTCTGAATTTAGGTCGATAATCTATAATGAACAAAGTATTGGGATTCTCGAGGAGTCAATATTTTATACTTTAGATAACCATGTGAGAGCGAATTTAAAAACTGAAAATTTTACATGTAAAATTCCTGTCTCCAATCTCACCGCGTATGATGGTGTTTTTTTGGTAAATAAAGGAGCTGTTTGAAAAACTTCAGTTGAGCTTTCTCGAGGAGATCGCGAGAGTTCAAACCCCAAATATGCGCGGTATACACTATGGTAATTTTAATTAAACTCTTATGTAGATTTGTAAAAATATTCCATGAAAACGCTTTTGATAAATATAAAGTTTTTAATGTAGAACACGTCCCAACGCATGAGTTGTCGACCATTTTTTTGGCATTTTCTGCAAACGTGCATTTATATAAGAACAGGACTCCCAAATAATTGTATCGAGGTACTGTGTGAATGAATTCAGTTCCACGTTTGAAAGATGTAAAATCAGCGTGTTGGTTATTCGTTCTATTTTCCTTTCTAAATGGCACAATCTGAGTTTTTGATGTATTAATTTTCAAACAGTTTGCAGCGCAATATTTTGCTAACACATGCAATTGTCGTCTAAGTTTGGTTGGTGTGTCCGAAAGGAGAACAATATCGTCCGCATATGCTGACAATAAAACTTAATTTCTAGAGTGGAACGAAATGCCTCTACATCCTTTACTGCGGAGAAGATTCTCAAGATCGAACAAAAAAGTGCGAAGAGTAGAGGGCTGAAAATTTCCCCTTGTAAAACGCCTCTCGTGCTCCTAACCCTACCTGTCTTTATCATTCAATTTAATAAAGGCAGTCTCTTTTGCACAAAATTTTGATAATATATTGCAAAATTTGGAGCCGACCCCTAGCTGTTTTAATTTTTTAAACAAGATTGTGTGATCAACCGCATCAATGGGTTTCCGAAAATCAATGAATTAGCCATAAACACTGTGTTTGAATGCGCGTGAATTTTTTATCAAAGATGTTAGAGCAAAAATATTATCGGTGAATCCTCTTTTTTTCCGAAACCCTGACTGAAATTCTGGGATTAAATTGTTAATTGTGACGTATTGCAATAATCTCTCATTTAAGATGAAGGTAAATAACTTTGCAATGCAAATAGCAAGGGAGATAAAGTACTCCATTCATGTGGTGTCTGTTTAGAAATTAATACTTTTTTGAAGAATGATTGTATGAAAAGTATCCAATTCATCGGTAGATTTTTGTAAAAATTATTATTTATTATATCTGAGCCTGGAGCCTTGTTATTTTTACATTTGTTTAAAGCAAAAATTACTTCATTTTTGGAGATATATTCATCTAAGATCAAATTAGGCGAAAATTCAGTGACACTGGGAATATTCGAGATTGGTGGAAAAGTCTCATGTAAAAAGGTATACCATGCGTTAATATCAATCGAAGTTGCGGTTTGTTTCTTTTTATATATATAGATAGATCTAAAGTCACAGTAATTGGTAGATGATCTGAAAGAGTCGCAATATGTGAAACTATAAAATTAATCCGTGTATAAAAACTATTTAGTGAGCATCATATCACACCAACAATGCGTTTTCCCCAACGTGAAATAAAGGTTTAATTTGTTGGTGAATCATTACATGATCTTCCATTCAGGACAAGCATTTTGTGTTTCTTTAAGATATAAACAAGATCATTACTTTTCGGCGAGACATATTCGTCAAGGGTTTGTCTGTTGCAATAGAGATTTGTGTTTCCAAAAATAGAAAAAGATGTATTAAATCACCTATTCGGCAATTAAAGTTACCGTCTAAGTATACAGATAAATTAGGGTGCTTAAAAGTAATATTACGCAGGTATATTACTTCTCATTTTACAGGTATGACCAAACCGGACCAGATCAAGAATTAGACTTAATCGGATGGAATTTTGTCTGATTTTATAAAATCAGTCCTGAATCATATTTAATTTTATCAAATTTTATATATATTAACCGAATCAGGTCATTTTCCAGATCTGATCAGACTTAGAATTTTTTTCCCGGGAACTTTACCCCAACTGTAGTTATTTCTATCTATTATTTTTTTCCATGTATAAAGATAGTAATATATTATAAAAATATATGATATAAACATTTGACATACCTGAATGATAAATTTTTCTTCTTTTCCTCAGTCTTTGAACACGTTTTCTTGTACACTCACGTATTCTCTCAATGCTACTCATATTTCTATGAAACTGAGACAATAAAACAAAACATTCAAATTTCTTTCCAGACATTTATTACTACCTGAGCGGAAAGAAAATTGCATGTAGTTATCTGAATTAAAAGAAATTATTTTTTTTCCAGTCACAATAGTAGCAACCAAATAAATTTAAAAATTCTAAAAAATATTCATTTTTGTTATTTATAAATTATTTAATGAAAAATTTATATTTATAT
>JABFQD010005280.1:0-10872 GCA_022817045.1 Psix sp. ZL-2020
AAGAATATAATGAGAAATCTTAATAAAACTTTCCCTTATGGTGTTTAATTCCCCTATTTGGCGATCTGCCGTGAAATCTATGTGTGGAAAGCTGGAGATATTTTTTATGTCAGTTGTAATCAATAGTAGAACGTCAATAACTTATGGGAATGTGAATATTCCCTGTTATGTGTATTCCTTAATTAAATAAAAAAGTATATACATCAAGAATAATGCATGAAACAAAATATTTGTGTTGAAAAGATAGAGAAATTGACTACTGATCTTCATAGATCCGCGTTCGGTCATAAATATCCATAAGGATATTTGGTAGAGGTTTGCTGAAATAAAAATTGCATAATTTCGCACAAATTTTACAATGTATCGTTTATGCCTGGAAGAAACCTTTAACTACTGTATAATACAATCACTTTAAATTACAAACAACGCATACAACAATTATTTTGTACGCGTTATTAATTATTAAATTCGCTTGAGTTTACGAAAACGAACTGAACTCTCGAAAATCTTTAATAGAAGTGCGCTTTTTTTGTTTCTTTATTAAACATTAAGATTTAAACTAAAAGATGGGGAACATGTTCTTCCACACCCTCGCTAGAATATAATAAATCTTAATTTCAATTTTCTAAACTCTAAGAAACATAATACAACACATTTGACAATAAAAATGCTCAAAACGCTCAAAGCAAGCATCGAATCAGTTTTATGGCCGGTCGTAGCGGTTAGTCTTCGTCGCTGAGAATTGCCGTTCGACGCTGGCCCAAAACGTACCTAGATGAGAACATATGTTATGCAAGTTAAAGATGATTCTGAGTTTAAAATGTACTGTTTTTTAGTTTCCTGTGTCATGAAAACTCTTCCCATGACATCTATTGTTCTGTGATATCATATTTTTTCGACCAATCAAATTTTCGCTTAGTAAATTCATAAATTTAATTTTTAAATAAGAAAATATACCGTTAGAAGATATATTGAGTTGTAAAAAATGTGCAGAGCACATTTAAAAAAAGAAAAGTGAAAATTGAGTATTCGATTTGGCCGAAACAATTTGCTTAAACTTCATATTCCCCTTGTCCTATTAGCATCATTAACCGTTATCTTATGTTTGAAATATTTCTACATTTCCAATCTTTCGCAGTTTCTTCCTAGAAGACGCCTTGAGTCATCAAATTAAATCCATTCATCTTTTGAATGTAAGAGACATAATTCCGTTTGTAATTATAAAGGTAGTATTGAATACCAATTTTTTTAAACACGCATTGATACAAAAATACATAGAATTACTTATGAAATATTTGGTTTCTTTCTATTAGAAAATAACTATTAGTATAAAACGCAATAGAGAAGATATATTTTAGAATCAATTTGGTGGGAAAAAATTTACATGTTGAGCTAGCTAATGTAAAATTTCAGTTATAATACAAAATAATTCGTACGACGAAAACAAAAAGAATCCTACATTAAAATAGATAAAAGATTAATTTTCATATATTCAATTACGAATTGTAACATCATATCGTCTGAAATAATCGAAGAAACCCATGAATAAATTATATGGAACTATGATAAACTGTATTTGAATGATAATAAAGCATTTTTTGCGGCAGATCGCTAATTAGCTAAATTAAATTGAGAATAGAATTCAGAAGCCATCAAAATAAAATAATAAAATTTAAACAGGATTGTAAATGAAAAGACAATAAAAGAAAACAGCATGTCTCATAGAAAAAAACTTCATATATTGAATAGAACTAATTCTCGAGTACAAGTTGTAGCGACGGAACGAAGATCGATAAAAAACAAAGGGACAACTAACCAGAAAGAGAAGCAAGCTTGATGATCGACAAACGTAACGGCGGTCAATCAAGAGCCGAGAGCTGCTGCTAAACTAGATGACGACTCTACCTGATCTCCAGCAATGCTCGACGAGCTCAACAGGAATGGCAACCGCCATCTTTCTTTGTTTTTTGATAATGTGGCAACCGCTACACTTTCAAAAGCATTGCAAGACCACCCGTAACACAATCAACGCTAGAGGATACACCGGAACAACTGTTAAATGATATACGGGAGACAGTAAACGCTCATATCATACTGCGCGTGCAAGCACTGCATACCATTTTTGCACAGTGAAATGCCGGCACAATGAAATTGCGTCAATTCTGTTCCTGAATGCGATATGACAAGGTCTAACCTGGCAAATGAAATAGAAAAGTGAATGTGAGAGTATCAGGTAACCAAGACCATCCAGATTGGAGGCATTCGAGGCGTTTCCGAAGAATCAAGCAGCGATCATATAAGAGAGAGATGACCTAGTGGCTAACGTTGTTGAGCTTCGTCGGGGTCAGTTGTTCTTCATTTTGTAATCAATAGGATTACAACTTTTTTTCGGTTTAGGAACGTAAGACACGAGTGTCATGTTTGGTTGAAAACCAAAAGTAGACGAGCCTGGTTCTGATTGTTTGGATGGCAGAAATTCTTGCAGAATCTCGCGTTTGTTTTTACGTATCGTCCCTAAAAGAGTGATTTTCTTGTTCAACAAATCTTGACCTAACTCATGGCTCGTGTACCAGTTGTCAGTTGTTAGATTTCTATTCTTATTTTCGTACGGTTGAACGAGACGCTTTACAATGTCAGTAGGACAATTTGATTTTTCATAAGGCCCTTGACGTTGTTTTCCGCAATAGACCTCAAAATTGCCGGTGTAAAAAGTGCCAGAGTCGCAACATGCAAAGATTTTCAAACCATACTTAGCAGGTTTACTTGGAATGTATTAAATGAAACTGCAACGACTTCTAAATAGATGTAACATTTTATCGATAGTCATGCATTCGCCCATTATGTAATGCTTTTTACAGTTCTCAATAAATTGATCTAAAATCAACCGAATCGGCGCGAGATTGTCTGTGGCCTTTCGAGCGGCTCTCGTCAAAGAATCGACGAACCTAAGGTAGGGCAACAAAAAATTGAATCGCGTGTAACTCATATTAGCTTGAAGTAACATCATTCCAGTGGCATCGGATTTCCTCCAAGATATTGTCATAGATCATTTTGAAAAAAACACCGCATTCGTCGGATATATCTGTGGCAGTCGATGAAGGACCTGGTCGAAAGTTGACAATGTTTTTCGATTTCGTCTTACTTGGCTCCGCGTAGGGTGTCTTCTTCCATTTCAGCGAATCATCTATGTCGCTGAACTGGCCGCGATTTTTTGATGAAGCACTTTTTTTGCCTTTACTTTCCGAAGCTTCAAGTTCAGATTCACTTCCAGACGAATTTTCCTCGATGGCTTCGCATTCGTCATTTGAGTCGTTCTCGTTGTCCAAGACATGGTCGTCATCATCACCGGCTTCATCATTTGCCATCATATTTTTTTTGTCTGCTCCTACAAAGATAAGCTGCTTATTCAGATTAGCTTTTTCGTCAAAAAACGATTGTTTATAACAATAATAACACTATATAATTACGTAAGTAGAGGTTATTATGCAGTTACGATTATTTGACTGACTGAAAAACACTAAAATAACATGCATTGTTGAATGGCGGCCGATCGCGCTCGAACAGGTCGGTGCGTGCGTTTTGTAATTTGAGACTTGTTTTAGTATTTGTGACAAAAATAACGCGATTTTAGGTGAAAATGATAGAAAACATATTAATAAAGGAATACATATACGTTTCTAGGTGCAAAACGAATTTTTAATTAGTTTTTTATTCGAAAAACCGTCGCCTGTGTACTCAGTACACGACGCGAGTCCCGGAAGGTTAATTGCGAAAATAGGCGATTATCGTTATATCATTTCCTTACTATACAAAACTGAAAGTAGAAGGCATATATCAAATTATTACTTGATTTATCAATTATATTATATTTATTAATACATCAAATTTTGTAAATATATTAATAATCTTACTGTTTTAAGACAGTAATACTATTGATTGATCACTTTTATATAAAATATGTAATTACTTTATGAAGTTTGACGATCATTATTTCATAAACCAAGATGACTAATAACAACTATCGCAAAGATTCACTACAACGAGATCATACGAAATTGTAGAAAAGTGAATCGCCCAGCTGTTTTAGTAGATATTCATAATTTTAAAAATAAGTGTTAAATTTTAAGTACAATAACTGTGATAATGTTGTTCCCACTATCTTCTCCATCGATTGTTCGAGCTTTAATCAATAGACATCAATACGAATGGAATAAATTTATACCAATTAGTTAAAAATAAGATATGATTAGACTCACGTATTCTTTCTTTATCCCTACCGTAGGGTCTGGGTCATTAGAAGAGACTCATATCATTATAAGGATAAAATTCAATATAAAATTCCAGCCACCTTGAAATTTTTAAAAATAACTATAAAGTGAAAAATATAAAACAATGTGTCTTCGTTAGTTGTATGAATAATAATGTATACTTGTGATCTCAACTTTACTTCGGTTAGACAAAAAAACACAATATTTAAGACTTACTTACCGATGTGAAAATCTTACTCCAAATGTTAAGTGATGTAATCAGTGAAATGCTTAACTTATTACATAGTCAAACGCGTAGTATATCACTAATTTCTATACCTTCTGAATATGAAAAAATATTAATGAATGTTCAAGCTTGTTCTAAATTTTGTAATAAATATTGAGCCTTCAACATTCATATATTTTTTAAAAATATATTTGGTATTTTTCGTGATATTCTACACTAGAATTTCGTTTGGAACATTTACTCAGTTTTAAATATTTTGACCGTTATGAATACTGATTTATTCATTAAAAAATTTCAATTTTCTAGTTATAATAGCAATTGGATAAATTGGCCAAATAATGTTAAGAAATCAATCAATATAATGCAAGTTAGAAGCGCAGTGCTTTCTAGTATTGGAGGTTTTAAGATATTAATTATTTCGTACGAGTTTTACTTAAAGGTTTTTATCAAAATATCATTTAAAAAATTAATCATTACATAGAATTGTGTTTAACGTACACAAATCTATTCGATAATTCTGTTAAACTGGCATACAAACGAATCTAACTATATTCAAATCGATGACGATAAATTGATCTTTTAAGTGTAATTTGGAATGAACTTTGCTAATTCATTTATTGAATAAATAGCCCTCTTAAAGTTTTCAGAAAGTAAGTTTAACTGAATTATTTGATGGATACAACCTACGTTATAATTCAAATGTACTATTACGAATTATATTCTAAATGTTTATTATAATTCAACACAGTTTAATGTTTTAGGTTCTGCAAACTGCATTTACATATTTTACTGTAATGACAAGTATAAATGATAATTAAAATCAATAGCATAGCGAGATTTCTTCAATTTTAAAACAATATTTGAAAATTCTGTAACAATTTTTTACACGTCTGAGCATATATTAAAATATTTCTATAAATATTGTAAATAATAATTTTATTTATACTGTGCAAAATTGTATCATTTATAAATAAGAATGTTTGAGACGTACAATTTTTTCGATTACAACGTAATTTGACTAGCACGCTTTTTATTCGGCAAACACTTTAATTTATTTGACGAGAATACCTATATAATATAATGAATTGTATGCTTTCAAAAAAATCAGATTGTCATTTGTGACACTGCATTTTGCATATTATACGGTATTGGTAGTTTGCAATACATCCAATACATCCTCCTATCGGCCAGTGTACTTATTGGACACAGCGTGGAAAATATTTGAACGCATTATGTGCAACCACTTGGAGTCCTATGTTAAGGATATCCAAGGAATTTCCGACAATCAATTCAGCTTCCGTAGAGTGTATTCTACAGCTGATGAATTTCGCAAATGGTAAATACTAAGAGGGCAGCCATAGTTGGCAAATGATGGAAGGGTGGCACCAAAAAGTACAGTGCAATTGTGACTTTGGATGTCAAGAACACCTTTAACTCGGCAAGATGGAATTGCATTCTGAATGCTCTCTAACTGCTTGGTGTTCCAGCGTACACCATAGCCATCATCTGCGACTACTTAATAGACAGGTTCCTAATGTACCAAACAAATGACGGACCAAGGACCCGAAAAGTCACAGCTGGCGTACCACAAGGTTCAGTTCTCAGACCTCTGCTATATAGCATTATGTACGACGGTGTTCTGAGATTAAAGCTGCCGAACGGAGCACAGACAGTCGGATTTGCTGATGACATCGCAGTTATCATCGTGTACAAGCACCTTGAAAATATAATTCTTTTGGAGAATGAGTCGAGAAATGTTAGTTTCAAGCAGGAAAGAGTACGAAACCATCACTTCCATAGTAAAAGACAAAACATCACATCCCGGGTAGACTCACAACTGTTCTTTAAGGAACATCTGAAGATTACCAGTGCTAAAGCAGTAAGCGTCACTACAGCATTGCCTCGTATCATGCCAAACATCGGTGGGCCAAGACAAAGCAGACGCCAGCTTTATTCGAGTGTGGTGAGGTCCATTCTGCTGTATGCAGCTGTTGTTTGGTCGAGTGCTCTGAACATCAAAGCATATAGCCATCAGACGACCTCCGTGTATAGGGGAAGCACGCTGAGGGTTGCCTCTGCTTTCCGCACAGTCTCATATGATGCTGCGTGTGTAATGGCTAGTATGGTACCTATCTAAGTCGTGGCTGAGGAACGCCAGCGCATCAACAACCATGGGAGAAAATAAACGCCGTTAGATTGTCGCACCATCACTAAAGAAGAAAAATTAGAGTCAACGAGAAGATGGCATGACTCCTCTTTGAAGGGCCGTTCGACCTATCGACTTATCCTGGATATTTCGATATGAAGTAGCAGGGAACATGGCGAAGGAAATTTCCACTTGAAACAACTCCTGTCGGGTCATGGGTGCTTTAAGGCATACCAGTGCTTTCTTTAGAGAAGGACAAGAAGTCTCAGCAGCTTTGGGTTGTTCCATAACAACAACCAACATGAACCCAGCTATGTTGGCAAGTATAGATAATTGGAACACAATGTCTACTTTTGCGGTACGTTTCCTGACCAAAATTAGGTCACTCGAACGAGAACGGCGAAGACTAAGAACAGTCACTAACTGATTTGCCTAACAGAGAGCTAGTGGAGCTTCATACTCCACATCTTGAAGTAATGCCTAACGGCGGTCCCGCAATGTGGCGCTCCAAGGCTCAGGGAGTGTTTTTTAGTGAGTAATCCCACACTACCAAACATTTCCATCTGCGCGATGTCTTTCTGAAGATTTTCCACCTCCCTCAAAAAAAAACACACACACACACGTAAACTTCAAAAACATTCAGTAAAAAAATATTGCTTTTGCAATACACAAATTTTTAAATGTTTAAAACTTTGAGAATATCGTTCTATTTGAAAGAATTCTTTCAATAAATTTGCAGTATATTCCTTTTAAAAATCTGAAAATGCATGATTGTGATTAATTCCACAATTATGGCGCTATCTAGAAATATTTTCGTAGCACTTTCTTGCGACCCTCGTTAAGACAAACAATTTTTATCTGAACCTTTTTATTGTACGACGAATTGTTTTCGAGATACTCAAGGGTATAAATTAAAATGAGACACCCTGTATTAATAAAAAAAACATTTTTAGTGAAACAAAAATATGTTTATATTTTCAAGGATAAACAGTTCACCCCTGACTGCCATAAGAATTTCGTCAACTTGATAAATCTGTTTATCCTAGAGTGTATTTACTTGCAGGCAGACTTAATTAGTATTACCAAAATCAGTTCTCAAAGTTTGCGTAGTTGGGTAAAAATTAATTTATCCCTACTCTATCAATAAACTATAAAAACATCAAAAATTATTTGCATCTTGCTTCTGTTACTTGTGATCGAATAAGGAACATGCTAGTTAGTGGACCTAAGAATCAAATTGTCAATCATCTACGAAGAAGAAGTAGTTTTTAATTCTCTTGATATTAGTAGTATCACCACATTATATTTTTCTTATGTAATTGCATATAATTTTCATTTAATGGAATTTATATTTCAATCTTTTTGTTATTATTTAGTCTGATGCAGTATTATATCTGCTCATAAGAATTATTTGGTTTCGATGCTGTTATAAATTCGAATTCTCATGTTTCTACAACAACGACTTGTTTACTTTCCAAAGGTCACGTATCAATGTTTTTGCCAGTCAGTTCTAATCTAACTATCAATGAATAAACTAGTGATTTTTTAATCAAGTTCTTTTCTTTGTAAAAACACAACAGATGCGTTAAAGGAGTTCCTTATAATAAAAATTAAAATTGCATTTAGTGGTGATTCCAATTTATTTTGCTTGCAGTGTTTGCATCCAATGTCTGATTAAATGTTTGAACAGCGTCTAAATAATTTAGGAATTGAATTCTGATCTAATTCTTTTTAAGCTATATTATCTGTGTAGACGTGGCAAAATAACAGTGCCTTTAGCATGAAATTTTAAAAGTTTTGATTTTAAGTACAATTCTCGATTAATGAATTTTGCCTTACACCTTATATTATCAGCAAGAATTCCATTTTATTCGAATATTTTGTTGACTCAATCTCTGTTCCCAGAATTCTTATTGTTTTATTGACTATTTCAATTCCTGAAAATTTTGTAGGCCAAGAAATTACCGAAATAATTAAATCATTTTGTAGTAAATAATAAGTATAGTATTATCCAATATTCCAGTTTTTATTTTATTTTTCCAAGTAACCTTAATAACTTTCCAAGTTTCTAGCTTCCTTTTAATTCCATAGATTGAGGGAAAAATGACTAGTAAAATTACTGTACTTGCAAGTAATGCAGTCACAAAAAATATTTATTCTCGTTATTGTTATCGAATGAGTTTTTTTCTCAAACAATGTGATTAAAATATGCATAATTTCGTATCACTGAATTAGACTCAAACTTCTATTTAACTTGACCACGTAAGATGTTGGAAATGATATGAAAGAAATTGATCATATTTATTCATTATAAGAAATAATATATGTCATGTGAAAATATAAAAATAACAGAGTTTGAATTTGACCTCTGCCGAGTAAGCATCGTTTCGCGTTCACTGTCCAGTTATAAGCCCAAGTGAATGAATAATCTAATACGTGATAGGAAAAAAATATACAGCTAAAGAACGAAACGTTTCGACAAAAGAAAATTTTCTATTTAAAATATTCCTTGCTGTATTTTCAACCCATAAATCGATTGCAGATGTAAATTTTCCCATACCTCCCTGGAGAAGCTTACCCAGGTGAGAAAACTAAATAACCTCACTTTCGATGTATGCATTACAATGCGTATTGCTGTGGTAGTTATTATCAGAAAATGTGGTAGTCGAGTGCAGCCACTTCACTCGCGGGATAATCGCGCTCTCTCCCATGGTGCATACGATATTTTTTGTAACGAGTGAACAAAAACAAACATAACCTCACATTAATAAGTTAAAAAAAATGAGAGAACGCAGACACTCGGGAGGCGGGCGAAGGAGGTCCAGGGGCGCAGCCCCTGGCGGGGGTTCGGGGTGGAGCCCCTGTCGGGGGTTCGAGGGTGGAGTCCCTGTCGGGGGTTCGGGGGTGGAGCCCCTGTCGGGGATTCGGGGGTGGAGCCCCTGATAAAAATAAAGATACATTTAAAATGATTAAAAAAAAATTTTTAAATTTTACCTTTGTTTGAAATAATTGTAAATAAAAAGTTTTAATTTTAAGGATGTCATCAGGCAGATTTCCCTCATCGTTCATCATTTTACGCGCAAAATAAAATAAACAGGGATGAGGCAGAAGCTCGTGTTTTCATTTAACCTCTCACAACACTGCGCGGCACTGTTGACGGTCGTGCTTTTTTTTGTGTTTGAGATATGGCGGTCCTGCGTTACTAAACCATATGCCAATTACTAGTGTAATTTAGTGATAACTAGTTTAGAGACTTTGAACAGAGAATTAATTCCATTACTGAAAACAAAGGCGAAAACAATACACGAAACAAAAACTATCATATGTTAGAATGTACGTAGAGTAACACCATTCATGTGAGGTTAAGGTTAAGATCCAATCAAATTAAAGAGCTCGTCGAACGGAGCATAAGCATAAAGGAGAGCACGCATGTAAAGTGACAGCTATGAAAATCGAACTTAATTATATAAAGATTTTATTATCATTAGCGAACTTAAAAAGTAGCCTGTAAATAGATATATTTTGAGAAAAAGCTAGGGTATGAATATCTTTCGTAAAACTAGGGTCGATCTCATATAATCCCGTTAAGAATAAGTCAGAGTTATCGCGTCGGTGTGCGCAATAGAAAAAAGCGTGATTCAAATCCTGATTGTCAATTTGAACTCCACAAACACAATAAGGATCGCTGATAATGTTTTTTTCAAAGAGGTGTTGTTTCATTTTCGTATGATTAGATCTGATCCTGGAGATGAAACAAATCAGATCCATCTCCAGACCCATATCCTTGAACCATGGGCGATTCATAAATATTTTTTTGCATTAAAAAATAGTTTACCTTTAAAATTACTCTCGTTTTTAAGTATGTCGATTGAATCTAAAAGCAGTTCTTGTTTAAATTTGCTATATAAATTGTAATACAAAGTTTTTTTCAGAAAACATGATTCCAAGTTTAAAACACTTTTGGCAAGATCGTCGGCCTCATCATTTCCGTTAATCCCGCAGTGGCTAGGAACCCACACAAAAAAAACCTTCCGTTTTTTTTCAGTATTATATCACTCAAGAGAGTTTTGATCATATAAATACTAGTATGGAGATTACCTTTTTTATCATCGCTCACTAGTGCAGAGAACACTTCTCGAGTCGGTGATGATGGTACTATTCGGGATTTGTTTGTCTAGGATTATGTTCAGTGAATACAAAATAGCTTTAGCTTCAGCTTCGAAGATGGAGTC
>JABFQD010005281.1:0-10869 GCA_022817045.1 Psix sp. ZL-2020
CTATTAAATGCAAAGCTCTTTTACAATAAATAATATAATAAATTATTTGATTTAATTTTTTCCATGTAGTTTTATGATGACGCATTTCGATTTGTATTGTACTCATATTTTATGTAATATCTATAATGACGACAATTTGAAAAGATTAATGTTACTAAAATTATAATAAAAAATGTCTATTTAAATTTTTAATATTCATGTTGATTCAGTTATTTTATTCTCAATGTAGACAAGTAAAAAGCATAAAGTAAAACAAGTAGTAATAGGAAAACTCGATAAATCAATAACGTATTTATCAGTTATCATGCCAAGGTATATTTCTGATAACATTCTTTATACGATATGTGATATGAGAAAGGATTAAAAGAAGGTTAGATAAAATTGATGCATTTTGAAATTGAACAATAATTAATTAAAAAGAAATAGAATTATTAAAAACATTAATAATATGTATTTAAGATTGATGGAATAATTTTATTTATGTAAACAGTGTCAAATATTGTATTACAATAAATGATGTACAATCAATAAAATATGAATATTATATCATGTAAAATTGTGGTATGTAAAGAAGCTCTATTGATGAGTTACAGATAGTACTGAAGTCGAGTTACTTTTAATTCTCATACAACTGAACAAGAACACGCTTGTGAATATTATAATATGCCTGTATACAATAACCATTTTTATAATTCACATAATGAGAAACTTTAAACAGTTTTTCTTTACATTTTGTATGTGGTTTCATTAGAATTTATATGCAGTATTATTTTTATTCAATCATTCATTTTTTTACTAATTATTAAGCAATGAAATAAATATATAACGCATTTATTTTTTTCAAGATTTTCATGTATGCAATTTGAAAAATGATAAATAATTCTTAGTCCTACTTTTTTAAATTTGCTTGCATTAGAAAAAAATAATATAATAGTGAAACAGTACTAGCTGAAGTCTGCATTTTTTTCAGTTAACTATTCAGTTTTAACCATCATGTATCAATATACACATATTAATAAAAAATAAAAAAAATACATTTCTTATTTTAATTTTTATTCTGAATTTAAATAATGAATAAGAAAAGTATTTAATAAGTAAAATACAAAGAGCTAATAAATTACAAGAAAATGATTTTCGAATAATTGATGGTACAAAATAATACATGTTTATTTCTATTATAAACTCATTTACAAGTCTTGAATACATTTAAATATTAGTCTTAAGACAAAATATGATAATACTTAAATTGACTATTCGTGTAATTGGTATTCCCAGAGGTGCATCAGTATGGTAATTTTTTGTTCTAAAAGTTTTTCACGTAACAAAGCGATTTGGTGACGTCAATGGATGTCAGTATACGGTAGCAATATGCAAAATAATGCACTGCAGAGATCATGATGATCACGGTGGTCCAAATGAATTTATTAAATATACTTAAGTGATAATAAAAACGTTAATATATTACAATTTTATGGTTTTTATAATATTTACACGTAAAAGTCTTGGTTATTTAAACAATTATGTTGTGTACATGGAAACAGTCTTAAGGTTTGATTTTTATTAAAATGGTTCAATTTTGTGTGATTTTAAAGAATATTTTGAAAGAATATAAATACAGCATATTTATTCCTTTGATTAAATGCAATTATATGTGCAAAAACATACTCCTTGAACCCCATAAAGTTCATGAACTCACTGACAATTTCATGCTTTAAAATATATATATAAATATTGTCTAGATTATTGTAATATAGGCAGTCTTTAGTGACACTGGTATCGAAATAAAAAAAATTATCAAAAATAAACTGTTATAAATAATTTGTTCTCGATTAATACACTTTATTTCATAATAAACATTACATTAATTATTATATTTTTTAATGCGAAATTAATATTTGTTTTATTTTTAGGTCAACCAAAATGTGGGCAGTATGCAAAACTTTTGCATTCTGTTTACTATTTATTGCTGCCAATGTGGACATATCACGTGGAACATGTTTCATGACTGGAAAACATGAACTCAATTGTCAATTGGACGATATTAAAGAGTTTAAAAATTTTAAAAATGTAAACAGTTTAAAAATTCGATCTATGATGAATGAATTGCCAAAAGACGCATTAAAAAGTTTTGGTAATTTAACTCATGTGGATTTATCAAATGGTGCTTTAAAAAGAATAGAACCTGATGCTTTTTCTCATCTAAAACATTTAGTATCTTTGAATCTTGCTGGAAATCAAATTGAAATTATAAAACCTGGAGCTTTCAAAAATTTAAATCAATTAATTTCTTTGAATTTAAGAAAAAATGCAATTAAACAATTACCCCAGGAATTATTGAATTTGAAAAATCTTCAGCACATTGACCTTACTGGAAATCCATTGCAATGCAATTGTTTGACTCTTGAAGTCAGGGACACATTGATTAAAAAGAATGTGAAAATATCGAAAAAAGTTTTATGTGCAGGTCCTTTTGGAATCAAAGGAGTTCCATTGATAAAACCAGAAACAAGTCTTGTATGTCTATTCGATGATAAAGATATGCAAATGGATCAGCCTATGCTTAACGAAGAGGAAGATTCAGATGATGATGATTATGTTGATTACGAAGAAGATTCAAAAAAAATTGACGACGCATCCATAAAGAATGCAACAGAATCAATAACACCGAATTATCAATTGCAAAGTAGTACTACTGCTTCAACGCCTAATAATACCAAGACTGGAGAAGATATGTTTATCGATTTTGAAGATGGTGATAAAAGAACCAAAAACCGTACTAGCACTATGAGCAGTGATAACTTTGAGGAAGGATCTGGAGACATGGATGATGAAGGCTCGGGTTTAGAAGGTTCTGGAATTGAAATGTTACCACATATTAATTGGGAAGAAATTCAAGAAGAAAATAGTGTTGATAATACATCGCCATCTGGGGACACATCATCAACAACTCAAAGTGAAAGTTTATTCGACATATTAATTAATGCTTTGTGGACAACAGCTGCTCCAGAAGTAAAAAAAATATCAGAACTTGAGGAAGAACAGTTTATACATGTCACAACTCCTACACCGGTAGAAAAAGTGGACCCCAGAATTTATACGAATAACGAAATCGATTCATCGTCTAGCCCTGAACCTAAGCCAACGAAAGAGTCAGATAAATTTATAAACATAATTCAAAACCAAAGTGACAGGATAAATGAGTCATTATCACATTCGTCTAAGAAAGGATTAGCATCATACGTTGTGTTAGGCGTGCTGCTTGGAGTTCTAGCTGGTCTTATAGCGTTTGCTGCGTACAAAGGAGATTTCTGTAGAGACAAAAGAAAACATAGTAATATAGAAAATGGAACGGAAATGAAAGATATGCATAAATCTCTTCTGGAACAAAATACAATTGTTCCGAAGGTAGCTTCAAATGGCAATACTGAAGTAGCTCCATTGATGTGTAGCAAACAAGAAGATGGAAAAATAATAGAGAATGGCCATAAAATAGACGATGTGGATGGCTGTGATCCAATTAAACCACCAAGAAAGTCAATGAATTTAAGTGAAGGAGGACTTATGATTAATGGAACAAACTTTTCGGATGGTTATAAACCTTCTGTTAGTCCAGGTGCTCAGCGAGTAAAAATTACGTTACAAGAAAATCCTGATAGTGTCCCAAAAACTCCAGTTCTTATAACACGGTTAAAGCAAGATGATAACCTAGTCAAAGCATCGTAAGCTATGTAATCGTTGCTTTAACAAAGCACGAGATTAATGTTATATTTTATTGGAACTACAAAGTTATCATATTCTACTATGTTCCTACTTAGACCGATGCTATTTACTCTGATGTAAGTGATAATAGACTCTTGTCTTTGATAATTCAGGTCGAGGTAATTCTGCATCATGTAGGATCTTTGTATGGATTCGTTTTTTTGAAAATTAGTGGAGACTAGTCATTCATTATATGATATTTGGAGAAACGAATCAAATAGTTATAATATGACAAAGTGGCACTTTTTTTATAAACTCTTGTGTGAGATTTTGCATGATTAATGCTACTTTAAGCACTCTGAGAAATGTTTAGTATCTAAGTAGAATATGAATTTGTACATACGATTAAGCTGTAGATAAACTGTTTTTTTTAATGTCTGAATGTTCAATCGTTTTTATATTTTGCTTCTAGTTTGAATGCAATGTATATATGTATAGAAACGAATATTAAAGTTGTTGACTTATACTCGACTTATTTACAAATTCAGAAACTAAAATTTCAATCAAATACTTTTAATAAAAAATTTACTGTTTTATGGAATAAATCAAATGAACATCAAAACTATTTATTGCAAATGATATATCTATTAAACGAACATGCAATAAACATATTTTTAATGTTATCAATGAAATGTTCACCCGTATTTTTGTGTTCGTCATTTTAATATGAATCATTTTTATGCGATAGCGAAGTTTAGCGCATACCTCATATAATCGCCATTAAAATATATAAATTTATAAATATGTGCTGTTGTAAAAAATACATTTTCTAAGTTATGTTTTAGATTTATAAGTATATTGCAATAAACCAATGACGATTCCAATACAATGAAAAAATAAAAACATTGAAAATAGAACACATCCTGCCACAAGATCAAGATTTTTAATAAACTTTTTTATTTAAGTATATATGTATTCATTCATAAATATATAATCTTATGTATACATAATGTAAATGAACCATTATGAATGAAAGTTACACGGACAAAAATGTATTGAAGGTTTAGCAATTTTTCTAAAATGTAAGATCCCAAATAAAAATGTGTTCTTCATGAATGGCAAATACTGTCAAGTTGTAGAAACTAATTTTTATTTGGGATCAATGTTGTAAAAATTAATTCTTATTTATTGTAATTTAGTAACTCTTCGAATAATGTACAATATCATTTCATGAATGTAATTTGATGTAAATAATATTACATATTCATGTTATCCTATGATGTAGTCATGTGTATTATAATAAAATATTATTACACGAAAACATATCATCATTAGGTGTAAGATGGTACCGTTATATTATACTATCAAAATTTATGCAAAGCAAAGTAAATTTTCATCGCACATTTGTTTGACAAAAATTAAAAATGGACCTTATTTTTGGAAAAAATATATAAGAACAAACTTACATTGTAAACAGTCTATTTCGAAAATGTAACCGTATAGCTTATAATTTACTTTTTGAAACTTTTTTATAACTATTGTACTTTACTAAATAATTAAGAATTTGTTATTACTTTATCATATTTTATAATACCAATACTAAATTTAAATACTCATAGTGTTAAATTTCATTTACGATTTTTCCGTGTATAACGAATTACAATTCTACATTTTTGATAATAGTTGTACGTAAATATTTCTTAAACCAAATAATATTTATATATTGTTAAGTTAATGATTAGTTAGATTCTAAAGTGCAGTGTACTAAATATCGTTAATAGCGTAATAAGTATTTAATAATTTATTACGAATATAAAATGTGCAAAAGATTTTTATCATGAAGATATACGATATACAAAAGTAAATTTTTTTGTAAATACTTTTTAAATTTATCTAAGCGAATGGAGCAGTGGTAACGCGAATTGAACGATAATGTACATAATTGAGATCGCCGAACTTTAATTTAAGTCAAGGTTGACATAAGGTTCTCTACTACCATGAAAAACTAAAAGTTATGAAATACATTGTATAATATATTTTTAATACTGAATAATCTGAATAATGTATTATACGATTTAAAATTTTAAGTAATTAAATGTTATATCTTGAGTTTTCATAATTTTTATTGTCCTGAAAACTTGTAATACAATTTATTTGTAAAATGTAATTTGTTCATTTGTTTACTTTATAAAAACTAAGAAATAATGGTAGAACATAATTTAATAAATTAAAAACAATAATATGAACTATAACTAAAGTATATAAAGTTGATTATTCTCAACTCTTTAAAGTCGCTAAATATCAAAGAAACAATTTCTGATAAAATTTATAATCGTTTAGATGTAGTGAATGTTCGTTTATTGTATTTGCCTTGTAAAATAAATATTCAGTCTTGCTAATATTTCTGAAGATATTTTTTGTCAAAAGTACACCATAAAGACCATGACATTAAAGAGTTATTATATTCATTATTTCAATTTAATGCATATATTCAACCATTTGTTAAGTAATTCTTATTTTTGAATCTGTATTATATATTTTATGTATAATATTTAAATATGGAAGAATAACATTGTCATACTTAACATTTTTTAATTTTATGCTTATTAACTACAAATAATTTGTATCACTTTATACAAGTAGAATAATTTAATAGTTATTAATATTTTTTTTCTCAAAGATTTTTTAAATTATTCGAAATTAAATAGTTTATTGTCATTACTGAAAATATTTAATTATTTTTTCACACGCATGCATATTGTAGTTGAGAAAAAGATCAGACAAATATAAAAATACAAAGAAATGTGTAAATATTATAAAATGTATATATAGCTTATTTTTAGTGCTAATTGAAATAGAACTTCCATGATATTTACCTTAATATTAATATTAATACTAATGAGTTTACAAATATATAACTAATATTTATATGTGATGGCGAATTTTTCGTTTTTAAAAACTACCTAAGGGCATTTATATACATAACAAGAATGAGTCAAATTTTTTAAACAATTATACATACGCCATTTAATCTGTTTACACAAGAAACATAAAATTTCTTGTTACTTAGAATGGAATTTTATTTTTCCTATTAAATTTGATATAAAAATTGAATAATAATTATGATTATTATATAAAATTTTCTATCTGAAAGAATAATCACTGCTAACAGTGTAACTTTCTGTCATTTCATCTCTTAAAATGCATTCTTACAGACTAAAAAATAAATACGCTTAGACCCTTGTATATAAAAGTGTAAACAATATTTAATCAATTGTTTTATAAACTCTTTTAGATATCACAAGCATCAAGTTCTAACAAAATAATAAGAAAAACCTATGAAAAGGGAGTATAAAAATTATGCATGAGTTTGTACTTAAATATTATTTAACGACGATAATTAAACTATTTCCTTTCTCTATTCAATAGCAATGATAAATGACAGGCAAAAACTACCTATAATAGAACGTACATACTTTATAGTGCTACATAACTTAGTATAAATAATTTTCTCAAACTAAATTATAGTATTCTAGTTATTAGTGTCATAAATTGAATTGTTTATATTATCGTTGTCATTATTTTTTCAACATGAGAAGTTTTGAAAACGTATAAAACATTTTAAAAACATTTGTACAGATTTAAAAAAACAATAGTCATGAGTTACTGTAACGCTTATAGCAATAACAACTTGTATACAATAATTTTCTCATTGCCTGTGCATAACAAATATTAGATAAAAAATGATGCAGTACTATTATAGATGATAAAATTGCATCCAATTAAATATGTAATTAACTTATTTGGTCCCTAAAAGACACTCTTTTGGGTTCAAGAGTGTTTGTTATTGTCACATCAGGAGTCCTACTGTTGTCAATATCTTCATCTGAAGCTTCATCATCAGTTGTTGCATCATTCACCGTTAGACGTCTAGGTTTTTTACGTTTCCTACTAATCGGTGTAGGTGGACGATGTTTGTTGATATCACTGGAAGAATCTATGTGTTCAGATGTACTGTGAGAAATATTTAAAGTAGTTGAGTGGCTAACTTTGTTTTGATTCAATGATGACTGAGTGGTGCTTCTAATGTCAGTTACGCTGGAAAGATTTTTACGCATTTCCCGGTCTCGTTTCAGTCTTATCTCTCGACGAGTTTCGCGCTGGATTAAACTGTCATCACTCAGAGTATTCTTCTTCGATCGTCGCGCTCGTCGTTTCGATCTCAAATTATCTACAGAGCCCAGAGCGAGAGTCACAGGCGTGTTCTCAGTGCCTAAATTATTCAAAGTGTCTAAAGACCGAGTCAATCTTGCCATATCTACGGCCTCTTCGTAAGTTGGAGGACCAACCAATTCCAAAGGATTAATTCTCTGTTCTGACAAATGGTTAATTGCCTCTTCTTCCAACTGTTGGTTCCTGTAAATTATGCATAAATTTAGCCATGAGAATGAGGTTTGAAATTGATAATCAAAGAATATTACTGTCAAACTTTTGCGATCCTATTGAAATGAAGTAGACAGTATTTACGTCCGAATGACTTCTTATTGCGAAATCGAAAAAAATTCATTAAAATAATACCTTCTTTGAAGACGCCTCAATCTTTCTCTAATCTCTGCTCTCTCTGCATTTATTTGTCTGTATCTTTCTAGTCGCCGCATTTTTGTTGTGTGTCTTACAGATACAATACTACTACTTAAAAGAAAAAGTAATAGAAATGCTATTAAAGCAAACTTGATTGTTCTTGGCGCGTTTGTTTTCGCTGGTGGCTCTTCAATCCATTCTGAAATGCATGCACTTTGCCACGAATAACCTTTTTTTTCGAGTGGGGTGAAACACATGATTCTCTCAAGACTTGAATTGCTCAAACTCGATAAATATGCCAACAAAGGTTTTATTTTCCAGCAGTTACAGTCCCAAGGATTTCGTGTTAAATCCAAAACATTCAAGTGACGGTTATTGAAAAAAACTTCCGTACTTAATGGTTCTTTAAAGTTATTTTCTGTTAAATAAAAAATATTTTTGATGTATTGCATTACATAATTTTATATTTCTTATTATTGTAAATTTAAAATCAAAATTAATTTTTTGTGAATTACCTGATAAGATGAGTGTTCTCAATTGAAAAAGGTTAGATAGAGAAGTTTTATGTAGACGGGTAATTTTATTATTTTTTAATTCCAAATTTTCCAAATTCATTGAACTGATTAATAACGGAATTTCTTCCAAATTATTGTTGCTTAAATTTAAATGTTTAATCTCTGTTAACGTGTAGTTTTCTTCAAAAAAATCTATTTCGTTGAAAGATAGGTCAACAATTGTCAAAGAAGGAGCATTCAAACCAATTATACCTTTTAGAACGTTGAAAGACATATTCAAATATTCAATATGTAAATTCAAATTAAACATATTATTATCAAAGTCTGAAATTAGATTATGAGATAAATCTAAAATTTGTAAGTACTTCAAATTTAAAAAACACTTATTGTTTATATACTGTATTTTGTTATTATTCAGCAAAATGGTTTGAAGATTAGGGTTTTCAGCAAATGTGTCTGCTTTAATTTTAGTTATTTTGTTCCCTGATAATATCACAGTTTCTAAGCTTGGCAAACCATTCAAGTCAATATAGTCTACGTTGCAGTCAGATAAATCTAACAATTTTATATTGTTGTGGGTTATCGTTAATGGTTTTCTCCTATATATGGATCTGAAATTTAATTAAAATATAGTTATTGCGCAGTCTCAATAATTAAAAACAAAAAAATACTTATAAGTATATTGTTTAACTGTATTTCATATTAATTTAAAATATGTCATAAATATACTTACACATATTCCTTAAAGTGCGAGTTTTTTGCCAAAATGAGGTCTTCCAATTTTGGTAAATTTTGAAAAGTATTTTCTTCCAAATACATATCACATTCTGATAGATCTAAGCTCTTTAAATTCATATGAACTGGATTGTGCACAAATTTTAGCGGATTTCGCTTTAAGCTCAGTTTCATTAATTCAGGTAAATATGATAATGACATGGGATCGAGATATGTGATTGCTGTGAAAAAATATAATCATTATATAACTATGAATATATGATAGATTAAGAAAAAATAACTTTTATTGTTTTACTTATGGATATATTTTCAATTACAAGCAGCTATTATGCCCTATGGTTATTGATAACAATAGACAGCAATGATCAGGTGTTATAAATCATTAAGTTGAAAGTAGTGCAATTATAAGTAAGGTACATTTTCAGGCTTTAGAATTGTTATGTTAACTTGTTGCATAATTACACCGTAAGCGATTATATTTTCTTTCATTCAAATATTTATCAATCACTTATCGGATTTAATATTTATCAACTCAATACTTGTGTAAAACTATAATAAATTTAGCATTAATTTATTATTAATTCATTTTTGAAAAAGAATTAAAATTATTATGGGAAATTAATTGTATCTTGTATTATATTTTTTGGAATCAAAAAAAGTTATTTTATTATTCAAATTAACTTAAGATAAATTGATCAACAAGATCACAATAATTTTTTTCTTGTCAAATTTGATAATTAATGATAATTAGGTACATAAAAATGATTTATTACACTATTTTTAAATGTTTGTAAAAAAATTAATAAAGTTTGAATCAGAATGCAAATATAGTGTATTAATATTTTGTACATCTTTTTATAATTAAAAAAAATTACCACATTCGTCAGCAATGAGATGAGTAATAGCGGCGTTTTTCAGAACATCTAAAATCTTCAATGGGTTTCTCGACACATTGAGTATCTTTAGATTTACATATTCTTGAATCGATGTGAAATCTTCGATAATATTGTCACTCAAATTTAATACTTGTAAATTTTCTATATTCTGAAATTAAAGATCTTTCTATAATGGTGTTTGCAAAATTAATATCCAAACACGTGTATGTAAATTATCAAAAATTGATCATGTTTAATTTAGTTAATTATAAACAATAAGATTAATATAAACATGAATAATATAATTATAAAATACATCATATTCACATACTATAAAAATAAATGAAAAAATCATAAACACTAGAAAAGAAGATTTTTTAAAAAAGATTGTATGATGTCATTTTATAGGACATTCGATATTATTGGAAAATATCTAGCATATGATATTTATAACATTTATGTTG
>JABFQD010005282.1:0-10868 GCA_022817045.1 Psix sp. ZL-2020
AAACTTATTTCTACAGTTAAACGAAAATTATTTCAAATATTTTGAAAAATATTATATTACATTATTAATTAATGGCTGTTTTTAAAATAGAATTGTTCTGTATTAAAAGGTAGATTCTCCGTATACACGAATCAAGTGTAAGACACTAGAGTTTCATTCAATTGTTGTAAATATTTTTTCGTTAATATATCTGCATTAATTCTCATTTCACATTAAGATATGAAATAATTTTACAAAATGTGTGCTTAAATGGTCGTTAAAGTATTGTATTTTTGCATTACTTTATTATCTTTGTTAGTTTTTCCAAAATAAAACATATTCTTTAACTTTGAACATATTCTTTAATATTGAAAATTGAAAAATTGTTAAATTAGAAAACAAATAAAAATTCTTCAACTCTTAATCTTATCCGCTTAGAATGATAAAAACCAAAAACTGATTTCTTTTGTATAGCTGTCTCTTTCTGTTGCATTAGATCAAATATAACGATAATTTGTTATTATCTTCTTCAATTAGTCGTCAATCTATTTTTATATATAATGAAAATACAATAAATTTGTAATATTTTGATAATAGCATATGTATTTCATATTTAAAACACTTTCATAGGAAGAGAGCATAAAAAAATAATTATTTCATCGAAAAAATATTGATTATAATGATCAAAAAAACTGGCTTATTAATGCTTAAAATAAAAAACATTATTTCCCCGACTTTAACGCGATTGTTGCCAGGCTGTAGACTTGTAAAAGGTGGGAGTGAAATAAAACAAATTGAATCCAATTATTATTTAATCGGATTCAATTATATATATATTTAGCTGTGAACATCGAAATACTTAAAAGCAAACAAAGCATCTATTTTTAAAAACTGTTGACTTGCACAAAGCATAGTTTTTTTGATACACATCATCTAACATCAACGTTGCCAGACTGCAACATTAATATCATATATTGGTACATTCGGAAATTCGCAATATTCTATGTTAATAAAGGACAGACAATACAGTTCACACGAACGCGTCCTTTATTAATATGAAATACTGTGATTTTCCAAAAGTGTTTTTTGAGGTCAAACATTATTTTACATTAATAAAGGACAGACAATTTAGTTTACACATGTGTATCTTATATCAGAGCTTGTATTATTGTAAAATAAGATTTATTAAGTTTAAATAATCCATAAATGATTATTGAAATAATGTTTTAAGGCAACTTTTTATTTGCCTCAATTATTAATACGTATATGTAAAATACATACGATTAATACAAAACCAATCAGATTTCATAACAAATATTTACTATATGTTATTATAGGGACATTAAATTTTCGATGTTTTGATGTTCAGAACATGTCACATGCCCTCTAACTCATTAGGTATTCTATGATTTATGCATGGCAAGTGGCAATTGTTTGAAATCTTGAAAACTATAAAACTTTCTTGGGGAAAATCCAATGCTTGAGTTTTATTATATTTTCGATTTTTTCAATGAATGAATGTAGCTGATTCAATTTAACTAACCTTATACTTTGTAAACTTTATGTTATGAACACAATAAATTGCAACAAATTTTTTTTAACAAAATATTTAATTAATAGTTAATATGTAAATTAATAAAATCAACAATGAATCCTATTTTATATTTTAAAACATATTTTTACCTCAAAAAAAGCTTTATCAACTTTAGAATTTCAATTGAACAAATATAAATCTAACATTTAGTTTGTTTAACAACTCAACAATGGAAACATGTAAACAACAGTAAAATTAAAAGGTCTAATTGTACTGAAAAAATTCTCTAATAAAAATATTCTCTAATAAAAATAATTAATAATAATATATTTCGTCATCTTTTTAAACAGCAAAAATTTTGATATAAAAAAATGAAATGTATTAGAATATTTATAATTTCAATAAAACAGAACCTAAACATTCCAACATATTTCAAATAATACAAGTTTTCTTTAATTGATTAAAAATCATTAAATTCGACGTTCTTTTCTTTTGTTTCAAACATGGTAAAACGTAAATAAGTGGCAGCCCTGACAAACTCATATGTTAATAATCTATATAAATTTAAAATGAAATTCAACCTCTCATCAATTAACAATTTTTATACGAACTATCTCTGTCTCTCATTAATTTAAAAGAAGTTTGAACTCTATTACGTCATAAGAAGAGAATTATCCTTATTTATCACAATTAATCAATAATCAACTAATTAAATTAATTACGAAAATACAACTATTTTTCAAACCAAAATGATTTTCACAAATTTCAAAAGGCAGATTATCGACCCTTCAAAAACCACCCCTCAAACATAAAAAAATGTCTAAAATACGAACTAACCTTCAATTTTGAAATTCGCGCCTGATGCCTGGTGTCACGATCATCAATTGATGATCGTTGGGTCGTGTTTCTCTGTATTGTTCTATTCTATGATTCAATTAAGAAACTTTGTTGTTTTTAATTAATTATACCACAAAAATAAAACTCATGATATAATGAAGCGCGCAAGATCTTCAGACGATATCGACTTGGCGCCGCAATTGAAATCTCACATCTCCCAAAAAGAAGTAGACCTCGGAGTGCAATCGCAAAGACTGATGCAGCAAGTCTATGGTATGGAGGTTATGTATATTTGTTTTCCTCAGCTCGAATTTTTATGTTCTTATGTTTATGGTTCAAAGGAATGTTAGTCCATTGTTATGGGCAATGCTTTATTTAAAACATACCTGACTAAGGGATTAATAACGATAACTTCTATTCATTGTTAAATTCTAAAACCGAGCAAGAAAAATTAAATAATCGATTTTAACAAATGTAAACGAGGGTAATTCTTTTTTCAGATAAAACTCTAAATTATTTAAAACAAGGAGCCAAGATAGAAAGTCCTAATCCAAAATATAAGTTCCTAGATAAATGGGTCGAAAGAAATGACGAAAATCAAACCAGACGGCACTTGAAGCAAATGGTTTTAAGCAAAGATTTACAGCTTCAATCAAGTGAAAATGATATGAATAAAGTACAGTATTTCATTTGACTTAGAATTTTGTATATGTGAAACTAGGTATATATTATTATAAACAGTAATCGAAAATATTGATAACTTTGCATCTCATTTTTTAGGTACCATTAATTGATATGTGTGACTGTGGGCAAATTATTGATTCCATAAATACGCCGGTGTGTCGCTTTTGTACACAACCTTTGTGTCAGGAATGTTCAGCCGAGTGCATCTCATGCAAACAAATTTTTTGCAAACAATGTTCCTTAACTATGTAAGTGGAGAATATTTTTAAAAATTAACAATGTAGACTGTTATATTAAAATATTATATGTTGCCGTAATTTTAATGATAAGTTAATTTTTGATATTAATTGAGATAAGATTTTTTCAATTGTCTTTTACGTCACGTCATATATTTATGTTTATTGTTTCAGTTATGAGCGAGATGAGCAGCAAGTTTGCCTCGATTGTTTTTCATTCGTCAAACACTGAAACTTTTTGTTTTTAATTATGGCATTACTTATTTTGTTAGCTTCGGAACGCGCGTTTTTTAAAACTGTATATAAAAGTAGCAATGCTAATCAAATCATCGACTCAGGAAAAGAAACGTTATTTATTTATAGGATGTTATAATAATAAATTAAATATTTGTAAATATGGAAAATTTTACTCAACAAAACCCGGAAAAATTAACTCGATTTACATCTTTGTAGTAGAATAACTAAATCAAAGCTGATAAGAACTTATCAATATTTTGGTAACAAAACATTTCAAAACATTTTGAGGCTTTATGTTTTTGGAGAGACAGTTTTGCTTACGACATACATTGAACCGGTCATAAGTAAATAGGGTAAAATCTATATCTAAATACAGAAGCGTGATTTATCAAATTTATATCTTTGGTAATTAATAATCAAGGTACATTTTTCCTCATTTAATTATTCGATTATTCATCAACAATTTTTATTAGTTTTTTCTAAAGTTTGACTTCTTAAAAATGTGATTCTTTTGTTAACAGAAAATGAAGAATTTACAATTACTTTACGACTTATATGATATTGAAAAGAAAAAGCCAAATGAAATAAAAAAAGTCAAGAAGAAATGCAGGAAATGTTCTAAACTAAGAAAAAAAGCGTCTCGAAAATTTTTGCAGAGATTTGATCTAGACGAATGTTTATTTAAAGTCATAAAAGCATCGAAATCGAAAATCATGCTGAAAAAAGTGAATAGTTCAAGAACCAGGGAAGAAGAGTCATTGCTCTCTCATAATATAATTACTTCGACGCCGTTAAATAAGATGTATCTGAACCCGAAAAATCGTTCTTCCGACGGTCTCATCTATGAGAATCAGTTCTCAACAAACAGAGAACAATCAAACGATATCTCGAGAAATGATTTCGATTATCATTTTGATGAATTTCTCCAGAATATGGACATGGAGGTTGTTGAAGAAAATGAATTATTAGGTAAAAATCTTGAATATTTAAAAATGTAATAATTAAGTTTTGGGAATATTATTTTTTTTAAATCAACTGTATTTTTGAATATGATTGAAAAGTTGAATTGTATTTGTCAGTAGTATTTATTAAATTTATTTATAATTTATTTAATTTATAGGAATGAACAATGTCGCGATGATAGATATGGGGTTGGATCTAAAAACTTTATATGGTGATTTATAGTTTGAATTGGAAAATTTTAATTTAAACATTTTTATTAATAAGTGATTTTTTCTTTTCAGGAAATATTGACTTCAACGAGTGTAATGGTTGGAACAATAATAATAACACCTATTACACATTTTTATCTAGTTTATAATGATACAAAAAATAATGTTAACAAATGAATGTAACAAATTATATGTCATTTTTAAAAACGTGTTAGAACAGGCTTGTTAAACAATTGTTCTGTTGTTTAGACTAAGAAATCGTATATATTTATTAATTTATAGAATGATGAACTTGGAAATAAGATGAAATTTGTCATTTTTAACATTAGAAATCGTATTTACATGAAATTATGATGTATTTCAAAATGTTTAAAACTTTGTTATTGATTAGAGACTTAATTAAAAAGTGTCATCAATTGATTTGTACATTAAATGATCGTTAGAAAAATTATTTCGTGTAATTTTACTATTTCCCAAATTTCTATTATTTATATGAAATTTGTCTTTATTATTAATCCACTTTTTTATGAAAAACTAGAATTTTTATTTTATTTTCTCATTTAGTATTATTTACAAATAGTCTAAAATTAAATGCAATTTCAAAAAAATCTTCATATTAAATTCTAAACAAAGATTGATTCTTATATTTTGATTTATAAAATAGTTGGATTTAAAAAAAAGTAATTTATAACTTAGTAAAGTAATTTTTATTCGAATCGTAATAAAATGAGGAATTCAAATTTCCCGCCAAACAGGTTATATAGTTTTAGCAAAATCTTTTGTGAGCATCCAACAGCGCGTGCACAGATCTCAGCCTTATCGTAGCTCGAATTTAATATTCCAACGTCAAGTCGTCATTATTTTAGCGATTTTCGAGGCGGACTGTTTTCTAAATAACGCGCGTCAAAATGCCGAAAGGTAAACGTCAAAATTTGTTCACCGTTGCAATTGTCATCGACAAACTTGACTCGAAAAAAGAAAAAAAAAGGAAACAATATTTTCGATACGTCTTTGTCATGTGCGGCGTATTTAATAGAAATTAGAATTTGATGATTCGGAATTTGAGGTTAAGTTGATTTATTTTGTAGGTAAATTCGTAAATCACAAGGGCCGCAATCGTCACTTCTCGAGCCCGGAAGAGCTGGAGGAACAGCGTCGGCAGGAGGAGGAAAAACGCAAGTGGCGGGTGAGTATTTTAAGGTTATATTTGCATTTGCGTTATTCGTCAAAATCTACTTTTTTTTTAGCATCTGTGATTGTTTCTACAAACTATAATTGCCTGAATAAATTATATTCAATCGATTTAAATAATAATTAATCATTATTTTAATCATCAAATGAGGTTTAATGAAAACTTTGCCCTGCAAAGTTGCAAAGATGCAAATTATTGCAATTTTTTTTCAATATTTTGTAATTATAAAAAAACAATAATATTATGCTTTTAAACATAAATTTCTGCATTTTTGAAGACAGAAGTTTTAGTTATTTTTAAAAAATCAAAAACAAATGAGAAAATGTATTTTTGATAATGAACTGAATATTTTTCACTTTGATTTTAATTTATATAAAATTGTGAATTTTTATTTTCAGTCCAACAGAGATGATGATAGTTCCAGCGACGAAGATGCTCCAAAATCAAGTAGAGATAAGGGCAAGAAACACGATTCAGATTCTGAAAGCGAAAGTGAGTCAGAATCTGAATCTGAACATGAGGTAAAAACTTATTTTCGAATTGCCATCTAAATCAATTTCATATCTCTAATCAAATAAAATATTAATTTAAGGGAAAGGCAAAAGGCGTAGAAAATTTAATTCAAGTGGAAAATCCGAATAGGGTTCAGAAGAAAACAAAAAAACTATCTAAACTTAACGAAACTTTAGCAGAATCATCAAAGCCAGAATTATCGAGAAAAGAAAGGTACCTTAAATAATAAACGAAAAAAATACAACTATAAAATGTTGACAGCTTTTTCCATTCGCTGTTTATGTAAACAATATTTTGCATTTATAACAAATTCCCACTTTAAAACAATATTAAAAACTAAAATTCGTTTCAGAGAGCAATTGGAGAAACAGCGAGCGTATGCAAATTATCAAAAGTTGCATGCTGCGGGGAAAACTGATGAGGCCCGTGCAGATCTCGCAAGATTGGCGATCATCAAGCAGCAACGTGAAGAAGCTGCGAAAAAGCGCGAGGAGGAGAAGAAACAAAAAGAATTAGCGCAGCAGAAAAAGTCTGATCAGATGAAAAAGGCCCTAGGAAAGTAGTGCTGACTCGCGGATCTTTTTTAACATCAGTTTGAGAAGAGCTACTCATCGAATGCAATCGCGATGCATGATTTATAAATAATCTCTAATGTCATTTACATTTATCGAGAATTAATATTCCGTTTGAAATAAAAGTCGCTTTATTTATACAAGTGTATTTGTTTTAGGGCCATCCTGTTCAAAATGCGCCGAAAAGAAAATGATTTAAGTCTCATTTTGAGTTACAAATGTTTAGTCAGTTTTATTTTCTATTACTGGAATTCACTTTAAATTTTTAGAAGCCATTCTTTGATATTTTGAAGGAAATTGTTTTTTTTTATAATATTAGTAATTTGTTTTATTCTGTATTTACATTTATCAGGACATTGATTTTGTGTTAATTTGGCTCATGGAAATTCAATAAATCTGAATTGCCCGCTTAAAACGCACTTTATTTTATTGTTTTCGCTATTTTTCCGCATACGAAAATGAAATTTGTTCTTCATTTTCACTGCGACGGGTATTTTTCAAGCGATCAATGGATAACATACAATATTTTTTATTGTGTCGATATTTGGATACATTTTTTAATTCATCATTTCTGGATCTTATAATAAGGAATTATTATTTTCTTGATTTTATTCTTGTTGATGTTTATTCTTGTTAGAAGTAGCACTTCGGAAATTGATAACTACAACTTAGTTGAAATCTAACGTTTTAGAATTTACACAATTGAAATTTGTTAAAATGAAAAAATTGTGATCATAAAATATTTGTATTGATAATGAACAATAAAAATAATAAAAGTATGCCTTTTGTACTTTATAAAAGGTCCTTTTCAGTCTGAATAAAAATGCACATGAATTGCACAAGTTAGTGAATGAAAATAGCTTAATTACTAAACAAATAAGTTACAAATAGCTAAATAATAGATATTAAACAATTCCAGTTCGTGGTAGTGTTACAATGGTGGTTTTACTTCGTTTCAAAGTAATTGAAACGAAGACGAGCTTTCGCGGGTGGGGATCGCTTTTATAAGTCAGCTGCAAGCTCGCGTTTCGCGTCAGTATCCCGTGATCTTCCGAACGAAGCGCAGTTTCGAGCTGCGATCCAATACGCTCGAAAAGCGTTCTATTGTGATTTTCTTTGGTGAGAATATCACATTGTAAATTTTGTAGTAGTGTGCTTTTCTATTTGATACAAATTTGTAAACAATTATTTTCAAAATTGATCAAATTTGATAAAAATAATAATTTTTCATTTGATATTCACTGATAAAATTTGCTCTGTGAACGACAATAAATGATAACTTAGTATTTTGACTTGATTATCACTAATAAAATTATTTTTTGACTTGATAATTAGTGATAACATTACTTTTTGACTTGATAATTAGTGATAACATGTCTGTTTTACTAGATTATTGATGATAACTTTGATAGCATTTCATTTTGAATTGATAATTAGTGATAACATGTCTTTTTAACTTGATAATTACTGATAACATTTCTTTTTAATTCGATAATTACTGATAACCTTTCTTTTTAATTCGATAATTAGTGATAAGACTTCTTTTTGACTTGATAATTACTGATAACATTTCTTTTTAATTCGATAATTACTGATAACATTTCTTTTTAATTCGATAATTAGTGATAAGACTTCTTTTTGACTTGATAATTAGTGATAACACTACTTTTTGATTTAATAATTAGTGATAACATTTCTTTTTAACTTGATAATTAGTGATAACACTTCTTTTTGACTTGATAATTAGTGATAACATTTTTTTCTTTCTTGATAATTAGTAATAACATTTCTTTCTCTCTTGATAATTAATGATAACATGTCTTCTTGACTTGATCACTGATAACTATTTCCTTGTTGTTTTGATGAAAATTGATGATATTTTTATTTATTTGATAAATACTGATAAATTTTGCACTGTGATTTGATAAAAATTGAAGAAATCTCGTAAGCTTCAAACTTCGTAGTGATTTTGTGCGTGTTCGTGCTTCCACAATGTGCAACAAGTTGTACTAATTCGCTATATTCCATCTGCGAACTGAAATAAAATAAACAGTCACTTTTCACTCGAAATATTTTTTAGAAGTTTGTATTTTTTTAAATTTATGTCTGTGGGTTGAAAATCATTATCAATCAATTATAAGTGTGATAACAGTATAGTTAATGTGCTAGTGAAGGAATCAAGAAAGGTCCGATGACGATTTAGAGCGATCCGGAAAATGCATCGGGTGAGTATTTGAAAATATCAAAATCGGAGAATCGCAAAATTTTATTTAAATTTTTCATTTTCCATTTCTTTTTGGATAGATTTTTTTCAAATAACATAAACACAAAAAGATAAAAGTAAAAATAAATAATCATCAAATAAAAAATAGAACATTTTTTTATATTTCAATTTAACTTTTTTTTATTCAAATCTAGTTTGTGCGCGAGAGTTTCTTGAAATAACATCGCTTATTGAGAACAATTTTCTAGTCTCCGAATTGGATTGTTTGATGTACTTTTTCCCGCCCTTGACGGTCCATTATATTTTAATTTATTCAATTATAATCGGCGATTCTTTCGCAATCGTAGGTTAATGAATTTGTTCTGATAATGCATCATGTGTATATGTCGGTAAAACACAGAAAACGCCAAATTAAGTTATAAGCCACTTATCAATTACTATCCGAACGTTTGAGAGAGAAGCTTTTGTATGTATGCAAACCTTTCGCGTAGTTGTGCACGAGTAAAATTGAAAAATAAAAGTTTGATGCTTTTTATAATAGAATTTCCTAAGTTGACACTTGAAAAAAGATTTTTTTTGTCCCAAAAATTTTTGGTTCGGCTTCAGTACCTTAATCAATTTACATTTTAAAAATACCGTATCATTTTTGTATAGAAATTTTGACCGTTGGACAAAATGTGGTTATTTTTAATACTTTTTATTTATCACAATTTGTAACCATTTTTTGATGACCTTTTTTTTATTTCGTAGGTATTTTGGTAAGAAACATTTGGGAATACTTAAACAATAAAGTTATAAATCGCAATTGAGCCAATGTCCCGGCTAAATTTCTTTGAGGTTAATTTACGCGCTAAAAATATACTGTTATTTCCGCAAAGAAATTTTGGCCACTGAATACGACGTGGTTACTTTTAAAGTTTTTTATCGGTGCTTATTGATCGAGTGATATTTCGTGATATTTTTTTATTACGTCGGTATTTTGATAAAAAAAAAAATTTGCGAAAACAGGGACAATAAATTTCGAGGGCGCAATTAATCCAACCGGTCCAGATTTAATTTCACCCATCGAAGGGCTTCGTGGTTATTTTCGTCTTGCGATCTTCGCAAATTTCCTTGAAACTTTGAGTTATAGGGAAAAAGAAGGTCAGGGTGGTTTTTGTACAGAGGACAATTGAAAAGTTGCCCGGAAATCGCAAGACGTTTTGGGACACTGTGTAGGAGGCGGTGTCGAATGCAGTTATAGCGTTAGCAGATTAATTATACTAGCTTCCCTCTCAGGTATTGGTAAATGCACCCTATTTGCGACAAGGTCTCAGATTGATTGTACATTAGAGAAGGACAACTATTGTTCAGCATCCACTTTCAACTCAACTACCGACGTTGAGGTCTTCATTAACAATCGATCAAGTGTAGACAACTAAACGCTTCTTTTTCGAAATATATTCATTAATAGAACATTTTGGACAAATCTTTGTTGTTTTGGAATCACGGAAGTCTAAATATTTGCAAAAGAATTCATTAATGACGTGCAGTTTATATATGTACATATATATAATGTCTTATATATATCTCTTATATTGATATGAGATATATATATATAAAATTAGGAAAGTAAGTCTGAATTTTTATAAAATACAAAAATGTTACTTTTTAAACATAGAATTTTTCATATTTATTTTGATGGATAA
>JABFQD010005283.1:0-10865 GCA_022817045.1 Psix sp. ZL-2020
TTTAAATATAGTAAAAGACTGTATATAAAAATTTCACACTATTTTATGGAAAATAATTTTTTAGAGTAAATGTAGTACAAAATAGTAGGATAGTGCTCGTACTAAATACAAAGCAAACCCAAACTATATATATATTCTTGAACCCGAAAATAGCTTCTATATTTGACAATGAATAAGATCATAACTACGTTACCGATGTTAATGGAATGAAAACCAATTCCTATGGTGCTCCAGAGTACGTTCAGAAACACTATTTTGATTATAAAGTGTAAATTTTGAACATAAAAGCAAAATTTTTGGTATAATATTTATTTTCAAAAACTATTTGGGGTCTCAAATTTTCCTTTACTGTCAAATTTCAAATACAAAATACTCAATTCTAAATCTCTGCGAATGAATGTATAAAAAATTGAATATTGAATTACAAGCGCGGATGAAAAAATATATTGGTGTGTTTTATTCATCCCCCATATTTTTAATTTTTTTCAACTTTCGATAATAATAACAATTACTTGTTCGTATATTTTAAATATCATTTTCCAAATTAGTGAACGAAATTGTGGTTAGTGAACCGCGCTGATAAATATGCAATTTTTTAAATAATTTTTTCCAGAAAAAAATAACAATGATATGTACATAAGTAATAACAAATTATAGTATGTAGTACATATTCTATTATATGCATGAAGTATGTTTTAGTAAACATACAATAAGATTTGCTTTCACTATTCAATATTGATTGGTAAATGTTCGTCAACAGAAAAGTGTTTTTAATTAATACGTATAGAGTATATTCATTTAACAGAATAGTAATTTTTATATTTCAACCCAATAGTACACGTTGGAAGCAATGAGAATTAATAAACAAACAATAAGATGGCAACAAAAAAATCTGTATGATATTTTTGTATTAGAGAAAGAAGAATGTAGATCTAGCTTTATTTTACGATTTATATAAACAGTTCACAATATTAACAAAAGTATTTTCTGAATTCGGAAGCAGTCATGTGTATTTTCTGTTATAATAGTAGATCATATCTGAAGATTACCGATAATAGCTTGTCGCACCATGTTATTGATTCTTAACAATTTTTAAATATTTATTGCATTGAACATTGTCAATCAATATTTTTCGAAAAATCGTGCTTAGTTTCCTTATAATACTAAATTTAATTTACTTTTTTATTGTAGTTTAATGTTAATTTGTTTTATTTTTGAACTTGTGATGTATTTTGAGTAATTATAATAATAAAAAATTTTTTTTAGGTGGTTAAAGGCTCCCCATATTATTTTTAATAGTGCGAAGGTATTTATTCATTAGAAAAAAAACCCTTGAGTGGCATGGCCATTTCGATTTAGTCTTTACTGCAATTGAATTTAGTAATTTTTAAGATTGTAAGAAATAAAATCTACTATACAAAATAGATCCTTAGAACCTCAATAGTGACTATGTTTTTTCCTGATGAAAATGTTCCATGTTCTTAAAATATTATTGATATTTGAAAATGGTCAGTAAAACATATCAATTTATTCTCAGGAGGGTTAATAGTATTGCGTATTTCATTTAATTTCTAGTTCGAATATGATACTTCATTAAGTTATTATTTTAGTTATGGTTTATAGTTACTTAATAGATTAATATTACACAAACATCTTATGAATTTGTTTAATTAGTTTAATTGACCGGGCTTTAAAAGAATAACTATAATTATGAATTATGGTATTTATTACCCATTGAAAAAAAAAGTTAATAATTATATAACTATATAATTATTATAAATAATAAAATTATAATTTCAGCTCTTATTGCATCGCAAATTTTCTGAATGTGAAATAAATATTTTGTTTCAAAATAATAAACAATAAAAATATTATTCTAAGTTTAACATTTTTTTATAAAGTGTTACTATCAACGAATTAAATAAAGCCGAACACTTTGGAATTTATGAGAGTATACTGTATTATTAAGTTACCAAATCCTTACATAAATACATACGTTTTTTGTATATTATAAAAAAAATTGTTCGTAATTACTTTTAATCTTTCCATTCGAAAGTGCAACAAAGATCCGATTATATAACCACCCAAAATTAATAATGATTTTTCATTCGTTACATGCTCACCAATATTGCATTTCAAACTTCTGCCTGCTAAAAAATATTTATTCCTCATACCACAAACTGGTATAATTTAATTTGAATTTGTCGACTAGTCAACAATTTCGAATTTGAATTTGAAATTGTTGTGTAAAATTCAGGTTTTAGAAAGTATTTTCCATGTAGAACACTGCTACAAAAAGAGTTAAATTAACTTTGGGTTATGCAATTTTTCCACTTCATATTTAATAACTATATTAAAACCTTTTCAAATTTATTTCTTCGATTTTACATTAACATTTTCTATATATTCATAATTTATTTACGATACACAAATTCGACCCAACATCTCTTACAAAGATTTTGAAAAATCCCTTAAATCTATGATCGAACGATCTAAAATCTCTAAATAAACGATTTTCAAATGCAGAATGTTCCAGAACTTCAAAAATCGAAAAAAGCTTTCAGCTGCACTTAGTAGCATCCACGATAAGGTACAAAATTTAAACATCTTTAAGTCATAAAATAGAACCTATTCAGAACCTTAAAACCTATTCAAAACCTAACCTGATTTAACTGTACCCGCAAAAATCGAATTCTGTCATTTCAGATTCATTTTCCCTGACTATAAAATTCTTCATTAGACTTCTTTTAAAGCAAATACTCCATTAAAAACCGTTCCAATAAGTTTCATCTCCACAGGCATGCCAACTTGAACATAGTCTTAGTTGTGCTTAATTCTTAAATTAATTAATCATCGAATGAGGATACATTGTTTCAGCTATCTATGCAATAAAGCAGTTGTCCATTCCTTGCAACGTGACTGCTTCCTCACGGAAAGTCTTTGAAGAACATCACGCGCGGAATGTCCTTTACTTTGCCCAAAAGAACCGAATCGATCCCTCGTAAGCTTCGAACTGGCTTACGTCGAGCTCCGTGTACTATTGCCGTTGTTTGATCTTTGGCTATGTGTATACGAAGACGCTCGTTGGCACTCCCAAGGGATCTATTGACTTTTCGACGGTCGTGAGAGCCTCTTAAGTGCTTCTAAGGTGTCGAAATGCTCTTGAATAAATAGGGGGTAGACTTCGAAATCCGGCTCGGCATACTAAATGAGTGATCGCTAAAGGTACGCGCGTGACCACGCGCACACACTGTGTGCGTCAGAGCTGCGTTTACACTTTTTGAATTTTACAGCTTTTGGACTTGTGTAACGTAACAAAAGGGTTATTTAGTCAACAGCATTCGAGTTGCTGATTGAAGCCGCGGTACCTTTGCAGACTCTAATTCTCAAAGTAAACTGTTTTAGGTGACTTTAAGATGTTTGGCAAATTTGACTTTTGGAAGTAAAAAATAATTGAGTTTTTCAATGTTAGAGGAATACAGTAATAGTTATGAATTAAAGCATGAAGTTAATTTGGTTAATATAATCTCTTCAGATGTCAGCAACGAGAGTGACCTTTAACATTATCATATCATTATGATTATTTATTCTTTACGATAGCACACATTTTACTTGGTAAATAAATATTAGACATATTGTATGAATGATTTTATTCAACAAAAATTATGAGTACATAACTACAGTCAAAACTGATAAATATTTGTCTGATAATAAAATGAATGTTTCAATGATATCGTATACGATACAAGGACGTAAATTTGTCAGTTTTAGGTTCAAATCTTTATTTATTCTGATACCAATTTATTTCAACATTACTTTTATTTTCAAATTCCTAATTTGATAAAACTTAATACAAAAATATAAAAAGTGTCTTTTTGAACTTGTATCTTATTTGCAAACACACCAGAAGATTACAATAATAAGAAATTAATATTAGTCATGCTAATTGAAAATACGATAGTTTGCACAGTGAACAATTAAATTATTATTTCTACCGCGATACTGGTATTTGGTGCTGTTCAAATGACTAAATCAGTTCTTCAAAAATGAATAGAAATTTTGTTGAAACTCTAATAAAATCTATGCAATAGACTTTCTTAGATTACATCTAACAATTTCTAACTTGGTTCAACTTCTTTTATTTGTCGGCTGTGTCGTAAGGATTTGGTGGTCTGAAATTTCTATAGTACAGCACGAACACAGTTACACACATAAGTAGATACAGACAGTAGAATACATATCCAAGCCGGAGTCTCGGTGAATATATTCATTTCCGGCAATAGATTTCTCCTTCCTGCTGCAGTCGGTGTCCCGGCCGAGTAGCGTGGCTCCCATAGTTAGTTAGGGCCAGGGTTCTGGTTGTTTGTAGGGGTACGGGGAGAACGTCAGCACGGCTCGGGGGTGGCTACACACAATCGAGCCATTGTGCTACGTGATTTGTGAGGACGATTTTTTGACTTCCGATCTGCAGGGGGCACTGGTGGCAAAGCAACCCACGACCGAGACCTCCCCTTCCGATCCCCTGCACGATCTCTGCCAACGAAGAGATTCGACTAAATTATCGGACGTTGTCGACGTAAGGGTTGATCAATTTACCGCGACGACTAAACTTTGACTCGACAAAAGTTCGACGAGGGTGAATATAATATCATTCAACTTCTGTCTTACTGTACTGACCAGAATGATTATTTCTGAACTTTCATCATTGTTGGGTAAACATTGAGCCTTATTGTTTCCGTCGAACTTTCTTATCGGTGAAAATGAATAAGGCGATAAATAAATAAAAGTCAAAATTATTCAACTTAAATTAAGGCGTTCCCAAATTGGTATAATGAAAATTCTGTTATTATCAATTGAAATACTGTAGTGAAATAAAAACAATATATTTCGCCAGTTTGCCATTAATATTGTAGGTATATTTACATGTTATCAAAGAAGTTGGATCTCAAAAGTTGATAACATTTATTGTGATGTTCGAATTATATTTTTGGTTTGCTGAACAACTTGTATAAGTCATCTTCAGCAATCGAAACTGACTGTACTCAATTGAAAAGTTACTCATAAGAATCAGACTTACGTGCAAATTAATGACTAGGTACATTTGAAAAGGGTGATTTGAAACGTTTCGAAAATCCCACGGTCGCGTCCCGTGAACTCTCTCAGCAGAGCGCGTGTACGATCGTGGCAGAAAATTCCAATCGGAAATTAAGTCCGAGCCAATCACAGATCGCGAGATGGATAGAGTCGCTATTTAACTCGTTCTACATCTATCTTTGTCTCGATTCGCTGGTTTCTCTGTCTAGCCTCTTCTCTCGCACTTTTGTTACATCTTTTCGCGGCACGAAGCGAGAGTGGAAAAATGGTGGCGGGAGGTTGTTGGCTTGATTCATATAATGAAATGTCTGTGAGATGATGAGCTCCGAGGCCTATAAGTATAGCGTTGAGTCCTGGCCCGTGACCTTTGTCTGTGCGGAAAAGAGAAAGAGAGAGGGCACGTAAGGCGAAATGGTAACGCCAACGACAGAGATAAACCATCGAGTTTCGAAGAACAAAAACCGCACGAAATTGCACTTGCGAGATTAAAAGAATTCCCGTGCCGAATGGTAATTAAATATTGACTTTTACGTGTTAAACGTATGAACACTTGAAAACTTATAAAATCGCTTTGATACACCATGGCTTCTAAATCGAAATAGCTATATATTAATTTGCCAATTGAAATTGATGAGGAAAATTTTTTCATTAACCATAGACCGTCAATATATAATTGATTCAAGCTGGTAAAATTGTGATGTGTAGAATAATAATAATTCAACTGAATGTTTGACCTAAAATACAAAATTCAATATTACTGTTCCCGTTTTTCTTCAGCTCAATATAATTTAGTGAAAATATGAATATAAAAATGTATTCAAATCATGATTTTCAATTTGAATAAAATATTTTCACATGAAAAGTTATTTTAATTAATAACCATTCAAGGTTAAACATTCTGGAATATCGAAATGAATTAATTTTACTATTCAATATGAATTAAAAATGAAATTAATTTGAATACACTTTTTTCATTTTGAGCTCGTAGAAATTGTTCTTTCAAATTACGAAAACTGTGTATGTGATAAAATCGTAAAATAATGATGGTCTTGAAAAATATTTCAACAAATTTTTTTCGCTACAACTGAAGAATTGGTTTTGAAGCCGATTCTTATGAAATATTCTTTATATGCAAATGTTTTTGCGTCTTCGTTATAGAGAAACGAAATTTTAGCTCAATTAGCGTGTCACGATGAATTTATCGACAAGCTGATGATGTTATCTGGGAATTTCATATCATGAGTACAAATTGCACAAGTAAGCCTATCATTCGACATATGGTAGGTAAATGAAACGTACGCAAGCTCACATAGATGTCCTTTATGCACGCAGCACAGTGTCCGGGGCAGCCGCGCGGGTAATCACAGCTAATGCATCCTTAATGGTGACTAAATACCAAATCGTAGTTTGATGCTGTTCGCCCGCATGAGTACGTCAGGCGAGCCTCAAATTCGATAGACTTGTTTTCACGCACAAAACAAGCTCACCTTCTAGCGTGACATAAAACATGGTGAGGATTTATCGTTCTTGCAATGTACTCGAACATTATTGAAAACAACGACAGAGACAACCGCCAATTGATTTGCTCGTCTGTTTTACCTACAAAAGAAACAAACCAACGTAGTTTACAATTTCATTCAACATCGTGATTCATTGCCTTAGACCGAATAACAAAGTTAATCAAACGAAGAATTGTTTTTTATCGCACGTCAGATATAAATAAACATTTTTCTGGTATTTGGCATTTTTTGAAAAATAGTTTTTTGGGTCGATTGAGACCTCAATTACGTTCTCTGACAGAAAACCATCAATTGAGATGTGCAAAGTGACAAAGTCATGAAATATATTTGAGATAACTTTTCCTGTTATTTTTTAATTGATATTATGATCGTACATGTTATTAAATTTATACAAAAATGGATGTGTAATTTTGTAGGTTAATGAGGTAAATTCAGATTTTAATGAATCCTAGTGTATTACGATGGTGTTCAGAAGCGCGTCAATTATGAACATCATCATCTCATAAACAAACAATGTAAAAGTATAAATCAAAAATCAATGAATGAGATGTTATATTTTTAATAAGAACAAAATAGGACAGAAGTCGAATTTCATAGATACATTTTGTTTTCATCTTGCTGATTATAAAAAGTCTGTATTCCGAAACACTAAAATAAAACCCTTCTTCAGTCACAATCGTACTCAATTAAGAAAACAAACATATCGACAAAGGGTGTGATAACCCTCGCTGATTTTGTCAACCCCACCCTCGTTTGAAATAGTTATCTTTTGTAAAATGTTTATATGGAAATTTGTAAAAACTTCACATGAACGCGAATTGCAAAGTTAAACAACAGAAAATGTTACTGAAGTCTTAATCTACCGCAAAAGCTATTTTTGAACAGTAAAAGTACCACAATTTCCGGCTATTTATTATTGTGTAATTTAATATATTTCGTGCATATAATACAATAACGCAAAAGAGGATGAAAAATGAGAATTTAATTTGAATTAAAAAAAATTGGAGTTTATTACCAAACTTTTTTCGACAAAAAATTGAATGCCGAACGATAAACAGATATAAACAGAAAACCCAAAACACGTTATTGGAAAACAGAATGTTTTCCAATTATCATTCTCATAATTAATGCACCACTTAATTGATCAATAAATTACTCAAACGAAAATGCGAACAAACGATTGAGATGCTATTGTTATTATAAAAGCGGCATTATAAATAAGTTTATACTGCCTTTTTTCTTCTTTTGTTGGAAATTGAATCAACGCTAATAATAAGCCATTGTACACTCGAGTTTGCTGATAACATTTGTTAGCAATTAATTATTTTTAAAACCATTGTACATCGTTGATTGAATCAACATTTTTCGCTATAAATATTATTTTCTGCTCCCTCAAAAACCGCCTATTGTTCTGCACGATGTTTCGAATTGCATTGGGTCGAAAATGTTCAATGCGAAATTTTAATTTACACCCCAACACTGCTTTAAACGTTTTAATTAGAAGTAAAGTGAAACCATGCTTGTAACACCAAACTCATTTTTACATCTTGTTTTATGGCAAAAGAATAAGCTCAATTGCCAATAGATATCAAAGTTTGTTAATTATTTGAAATTTCTTGCAGAGCATCGATGATGAAAAAAGTTGATAGAAAATAAAGACTAATTCAACGTGTTTTATACGCGTCCAATTATTTAATGGCATAAAATGTACATATAAAATCTTCCATTTTAGCATATGCGCGTCACAAATCAATGTTTTAATCAATTGTGAAATAAGTTAATTAAACGTTCCGTTTGATATGTAATTAATTCAGTAATATAATATGACCAAAACAGCTGCAACTATATTTTGATTAACGTTAAATTAATATTTATGATTGACATGGTCCAGTACAACTCAATTAGGATACGTGATTGTCCATAATAGATATTGTGAACGACAATAATTCTCAAATTAACCTAAATATAAAATGAGCCACTGGTGGAAGAAAGCCGAAAGAAAGACTGTTTGTTAGACTGCAATTTGTATTCACGTTTTCTTTCTTGTGTACAAAAGTCGTATAAAATGATCGCCGGTAAATTCAGCTGGTGAAACTTTTTCAATATTTGATCGACGTGAAATAACATGGCGGTCGAGTCGTGTGAAACGAAATTGCAGCTTAATTTTTACGACGAAGCTGCAGTTGTAATTATATTTTTAATCAGTTATGTCGGGCAACATTCATGGTGTGCATTGCAGATGGCATCAAATTAAAGCGAGCCGTACGGATAATACGTAAGCAAGATGGAGTTGATTCGCGACGTCTCCTTTATCTTTCTCACTCGCACAGGGTTGCCGTTAATTTTCGAGCTTAATAACAAGGCTGCGTTTATTAACGAAGCTGCCGTGAAACCGGGCCACCGTCAACTCTGGTTATTTGTTTCTTAATTAGAAAGAAAACTTTGGCTCGCTAGCTCGTGCGGCGGCGACGATTATCGTTTCTAACTCCCATTAGGACTCGTTAACGTAGTATTGGAACGATACATCTCGTATAACGAGGCGACTCTTCTGCTTCTTGCCCCAGTTTCTACTCTTTTCCTACCCAACTTTCATAATCAACAATAATAACATCTATTTGCTTTTATCGCCTAATATATATTTGATACAATTATGAACTTCGCAACAACAGCTAAGGCCAACTCGTTCCTGTCCAATCGAAATATTTATGTCGTCGCGCGACTGCCAACTTGCTTCCTTCTTTTGTCCTGGATTATTCGCCTTTTAATGAGACGCGTGTTGTTCTTTCCGCGTAGTCAATTAACGTGTTCGACATATTTATAACTTTTAATTGAGTTTCCCAAAGCTATTCTGCACGCAACTTGATTAGACCATTTAAGATTCTCTTTCTATAATTTGCACCTTGAGTTATACTATATTTTTGTCAAACTAGAACGAGTCTTGGCAAATGAGTCATACTTTTTTTACTTCTTTACACTCAAAGAGTGTACTGTATTAGGGGAAATTTATCGACGTTGATAAGATGCGTAGAATTCTTATCATAACTGATCTAAATTAAGTAGCTCATTTAGTTCAATAGTAACAATAAATTGCTTTGATCGTTAGTTTTTATTTGCAATACCGAATAAAACCTTCAGCTTTTTTTCGATCATTTAATCGACCTATTAGTCGTATTACTGTACATGATCTTGTTTTGATATTCCATTTATAGCAAAAATCATAAATACAGGCAAAAAAGATTTTTCGCATTTTATTTCATACGTAAAAACACATTTTCAACAAGTTCTCTCGTATTTCAAGTTATGATGTCAATTCCAGTAATTTTGATAATTCTGATGGATAAAAGTGTTTTGAAGCTTTTAATTTATTGTCACAGACACAAAATCGATAGTTAGATTCCCGTTATTTTTTGCTATCTCCTTTTTTCATTCTATGAATATTAATTGGAAATGAATGAAAATTGATTACGATTATTAAAAGTTAGAATTATTCCAACTATTATAAAATTAAATTAGTTCGATAATATTAAATCGTAAAATTAATATGAGAACAGTTATGAAGTAGAACGAAAAACTCGATAATTATGTGTATTATTAGCAACGTTTAATTGACATAACCAGCGTATGATGTTACTCGAAGGTCCCACCTGAATTTGCAACTCGTTATTTTGTTGACCCAAGGGTAGTAAGAATCAGTCACTGTCAGTAAACTGACGCAAGGGCGACACTGAATTATTTGCTTTCGAAATTAACATAATCGAAGTATGTCAGTTTATTAGTCATTTAGTCAAATCACGAATACGCTAACGTTAATATTTATGTTTCAAAACAAAAATCAATGAATTCAACCTACTATTCGAATTTCCATGACGTCACAAATTTATGAATGAAAAACATGCTTATTTAACGATGAAAACAAATACATACAAATAATCGACTTAAAAACACTGGTCAAGTATGATACGATTAATAAATGATACATTATTACCTGACACCATATAACTTAGACATTAAAATTTCCATAGCAATAATTTATTTAGCTCGTTCAGACGCTTTTTGCTCGTAAAAGAAACTGCAGAATTATCAAGCTGTACATTTAAAGTCATAAAATGGCCATAAACTAGATTTTGATTCGAGTTTGTCGGGTCGTTCTTACTTTTCGTATTTCGCGAATTACATTAGGGCGTCGAATTTTGTACGTGAGATTTTTTTGTATTCAAAGGCATGAATTTCCGTTTGTGTGTGTGTGTGTGT